>CM076577.1:130769112-131022418 GCA_034641835.2 Pinus albicaulis | reverse complement strand
CCTGATGTATGTAAATTTCTCCTCTCCAAACCAATCTCCTATTGAGGATAAGTCGGCTTTAGCTTTATCAGAGAATCTAGGAGGGAAGCAATTGAAAATGGTTTGAAAAATAGGGATAAGGAAAACATGGCATATTCTATACAAATTATCTTGGAAATGAACTTTCCAAAGAAGTTTATGATATATATGAATTGGGGTAGGGTCTTTGGGAGTCCATTTCCATCCTAACAAGGGAAAATCAGAATTAAAACAAAGAGCGTCTAGAATATAGGCACAAAAGAAAAAAGGAGTGGAATTTCCAGCGGTTTTATCTTGTCTGTACTCGAGTATTCTATTGGCCATTCTATCAGAAAGAATAACAGCCTAGTCCATAATGTCGGAATTGACAGTAGCTAAGATTAATGGGACCATTTGTGTAGAAAACCTAGCGGAATTATCATTACCAAATAATCTACACATCATGGCAGCGGCATAGCAATACGGAGGTAAGAGGGAGTGTACAGAATACATACCGGATGCTTCATTTCTGTGCTTCTCAGGATTTTTCCTCCAATCTTTGATAGGATCGGATTGAACTTTATTATTATCAGCAAACTCTTTGATAAATTCTTTGTTATACACCTTCTGCGGATCAGGAAGATGATACATTGCCTTAATGTCTTCTGCTTTAAACGACCCAAAAGACACTCCAGAAGCTGAAACAAACGTTATGTCCTTTATCTTCACACTATCGATGACCCATCGAATTACATCATAATAAGGCATGATGCTTGCTCTGGCTGCAATTCGATGTAAAAATGAATTTGCAAGTGATTTTTCAGTAATCTCAGAGTCGGAATCTGAGCTATCTTCATCTGGAACTGATGCCTTTTCCACTGTGACTTTGGGGTTTTCTTTCTCGAATAGATTGTAAACTCCTTCCCACGTCATTCTTCCGAGCCCTTGGCATGATGTATCTGTAACTAATCTCAGTTTTTTTGGCTTCTCTTTTGAGACTGTAGGAGTCTCAACAAACTTAACAGGAATAGCAGTCTTGGCTCTCCTCGCTCTCTTCGACATTTGTGTGTTTGATACTATTTCCCTTTGTCTGTGAACGAAAGGGTTCAGTGTTCCTTGGCTCTGCAAAACAATAAACTTTCAGTCGTGAAAAACAAGCAACTTGAATGGAACGATTATGAACTCATGATTCGTTATTTATTGGTTTCGTATAGCGTGTAAATGTTCTTTTTGGGTCACACTCACGTATTAAAAATGAAATCATCAACCAATATTCATTCGATTTGCTATTGAATACCCATGTACAAATGGAGATTTGGCACTTGTGAAATATTATAATATTCACCTATCCTGAAATTTTCGAATGTAATAAATGTCATTTATCAATTGCATCGAAATTTTTCAAATGGCACATAAATATCACAATACAAATTTTTCGATTTGCCGATTGCGATTGAAAACTTTTCCGATTTCCGATTTGATGGTTATAGATTGCGATCGGGAAGTTTCAATCAAAAAGGATTATTAATAGCTTTCTCCAATTTCCGATGGTGGGGTCTACCATAAAACGTTTCTCATTTAAACGAACAAATGTTTGTTTTCCTTTTGAAAAGTGTTTTTATAATAAGCGCGCATCGCATCGAAGAATTTTAATTTGACCGCAAAGATTTATTAGAGAATGCTCCGATCATGCGATTGTGATTGATCGCATCACAACGGAGATATGTAAATAGATAACTTTAAACCTCAAGCGATTGAAGTTTTGCGATCAAACTAATCGCATCGGAGGATTTGGGTTTCTATGTCAAATTTCTTCTAAGGGTTTTCTCCGATCTCCGATTGCGATTGTTATTCATTGGACTTTTATACTTGACTTGTTTTTTATGATAAGGTCTTCTATATTTGATCGGATCGGAAATTTTGAATGTTGTATTTGGTTTGTATACAAACAAAGATGAGCTTTTTTAAAACAATGAATCTTTATTTCTAAGTCTTTTATTTCTATAAAAAGAAAAAGGGACCCTATTTCTAAATGAATTTTATTCTAAAATTAAGAAAAAGGGAGGGTTGTTGTATAGTACAACAGAACATAGTAGGCCAATAATACCCTTCTCTAAGAATATTATTTTTTATAGCATTCCAATAATGATGACCTCCACAATCTCCTTTGTGAAAGTCCTCAATCACTTTTTCAACCTCCTCTTCCAGCAAACAATTCAACAAACTACCACAGGTATCCTTCCAATAGAGATTTTTGTCAATGATGCAGTACCTCAAAGAATTTAACTTTACAAACCTTGCCTTATACTTTTTCAGCTCAGCAGGTGCTCTATGGTGATGTAAGACAAAAATAATTTCTTTGTACCAATCTAAAATGATGTACTTTTCTTCAATGGGGATCAAATCTTCCTCTTCATCTGAAATTTCTGCAATTAAACTCATGTCAAGACAGTCAATGCCCACTTTCTGAATTGCATTGACCCTGTTTGGATCAATATTAATCCCATCTTTAGAAATAATATGTCCAAGTAATTTACCTGAAGTTAGAGCAAAAATGCTTTTAGTGGGATTGAGAGAAATGCCAAACCTTCTACACTTCAGCAGAATCTTTTCTAGGTGCTTCAAGTGATCTTCTTCTCTCCTTCAGAAGATTGTTATGCCATCTAGATATACAACCACCACCTTATCCTTCTCCTCAGCAAAAGCAATTTCCATTGCTCTCTCAAAGGTAGTTCTTGTATTCATAAGACCAAAGGGAATTTTGGCATACATGAATATGCCCCATGGTGCGGTAAAGGTTGTTTTTTCTTGATCTTTTGGATGCACAAGTATTTGATTGTACCCTGAAAAAACATCAAGCATAGACATCCTTTGGGAACCAATAATGTTCAGCAAAATTTGGTCCATATTTGGGAGAGGGTAATTCTCCTTCAGAGAGGCTTTATTCAAGTTTATGAATTCAATACATATTTTGATTTCTCTACTCCTTTTTCTGACTGGAACCAAGTTTGCAAGCCACTTTGAGAATCTGATTGGAACAATAATTTTGGCATCAAAGAGTTTCTTGATTTCCTTCTCAATCAGAGGCATGATAAGTGGATTAATCCTCCTCAAATTCTGCTTGAAAGGCTTTTCATTTTCTTTAACGGGAATGGTATGCTGAATGATAGTAGGATCATACTTCTTCAAATCAACATAACTCCAAGCAAAAACATCTATGAACCCTTTCATCATCTCAATATATTTCTGTCGCATATCAACTGAAAGAAACTTCGAAATTTTAATCATTTTTGGCATAGCTACTGTACCAAGGTTACAACTCTCTACCTCTCCATCATCAACTTGTATCCTGGTGTTAGCCACCCATAAAATTTGTTATAGCAAAAGGTGGCTAAGAATTTTTGAGCCTTCAAGGAACAAATTTTATTACTAATAATTGTTGGCTCTTGAAGACTCTTGAAGGCCTCATGCCTCTGTCCAGATCTTCATTGCTGTTTCCATTTTATACTAAGAAATTCTGTTGATTTCATGAGAAAAGTCTATTGTAAAATCATCATTTTCCCCCTCCCCCCACTCGAAACTAGCCTTCATTTGCTCCCCTTTTTTCTGCATAAAACTCCTTTGTTTTCATGATTCCTCTTCTTCCCCTCATGAAAATCACTTTTACAAAGTTAAAGACTCACTCTTTAACCTTACTGAAACCTCCAAATCCATTGAAAACTCTGAAAAAAGTAATAAAAAACAATTTTTTTATTACTAAGGACTCAAGCCCCCTTGGGCAAAGTCCTACCCACTTCCCCCCACATGCACACACCCTAGAACCAAGCGCTAACCCTATTCGGCACTCATCGCATTGGAAAGATCCTGCATCCTGCGCTTAAATCATTGTATAAACCATCTCCGATCAATGTTTTTCTTTTGTAAAGTCATAAAACCCATTTTCCCAAATTTTTAATCTAATGTGCTAAAGTCACGTGTTAAATATAAAAATGGTTAGATTAAAAAGACCGATCGTGCAATCTCATCGGAGAAAAATAAAATGGGTTGATTGAAAGACCCGCATCAAAATTTCCGATGCGATTGGGTCATATATATAAACTCCGCCCCCCGCCTTGCTACTCCATATAACTTTCACCCGGGACCAAGTGTTAAGGATCCCAGGGGCTTAATCGCATCGCAAGATTCCAATGGATTGATTGAAAAGCCCGAGCCTGAGGCTCCGATTGCGATTGGCCCTTTTTTATGAAAAGCCCGGGCCTGTCATATTCCATAAACCCATGGCCCCGAAAACGGGCGCCTTTTCATATATATATTTTTCTGTCCCGATCCACCAAAACCTTTGTTTTATTTAAATTTTTGGGGTTTTGAACAATATAAGGGTTTTTCCGCCGGTTCTTTCTAAAAACTAATCCCCATCATTGAATCGTAAGTCGATCAAACAGCCAATGCTCAATTGCATCGGAGTTTTTAATCGCATGCCTTTGTTTGCTCCCTTTGATTGGCCATTCCCCCAATTTATTCTCCACCGTTGATCTAATCTTTAGATCAATGGTCTACGCTACATCACATCGTGAAGTTTCATCGCATGCATTTGTTTCTTCCCCCGATCGTATATCCCTTTGATTCATTCCCCTCCGTTGATCTAATCCTCAGATTGACGGCCAACGCTAAATCGCATCACATTTTTACATTGCCGCCAGTTGACTGTTGCCTCCGATTGTGATCCTCCGATTGAATCTGGACCGTCCATGTGTCCGGATTGGATGGTCCAAGATCATTCCATCTTATTCTTTTCCCCGATCTCCTTTTAAACTCCTCTTGGTTGATCTCCACCGTTGGATGCTGCCATCCAACGACTACGCTCCTCCCCCGCCTTCTGAAGCAGTTCTTCCCCAATTACGCAGGATTTCATAAATGTTTTGTTTGTTTTGTAGGGTTCGAAGGTTTTTTCCCATATTATGAAGGAAAAGAAAGCCGAGGGTGACGATCCTCTGAATTTTTGGTTATCAGAGGGAAAGGCACTAAAAAGGCTCCACTCTACGTTTCGTCGATGCTCCATGGGCATTGACGCCATACGCGCCTTGCGCAGCCTGCACATCAACAAGACATTGTGTTATTAAATCCAATTAAAAGAGTATCAGTGTTAAAAAATAGACCGCAACAGAACAGAAGATTGAAGACAGATTTGGGGAATTACGGCTAAGAATGATTATCAAAAGCCTAATTCCCTGAATTAAAACACAATTAAAGGAACAACATAAGTGTTTAACAGACAAAAAGGCCTCCACTACCGCATTTGAGGCGAATTGATTCCTCCCAGCTACCATAAGTGCCACCTGTGCCTTAAACCGTTCAAACAGAGGCTGAAGTTATTGATCCAACGAAGATATAATTTTCCTCAGTGCAGCCAGAGATTTAATTCTGCCAGAGAATTCAATGCAAAAAATATCTGCAGAGTTACTCCAACATAACGCAGAGCCTCAAAGTCAACGAAAGCTCCCACCGAGCTTAATCTTAAATGAAAAATAGTTAATATAGATAGACCACCTGTAAACTTCTCCATCAAGCCCCTCAAAGGCCGAGAAGTCTTGAATTTGTATTAATTGTCCTGAGAGATCTTTTATCAGATCTCGCCTCCTCATTCTTATATAAATACCTCTGTAGAAGATGAGAAAATGTTGGTTGCAGAACTTTGAAATACATTTGAGCTTAAACTTCTGATTGTAAATAGTGTTCATTGGCCCTTGGAGCTCTGTTTGTGCTAGATTAGTTAGGATGGATAGTGAAGATGATTGCTAAACTGAAACATTGGACTTGAAGACTGTAACTGGTTTGACATCAATAACAAGTTGTTTCTTGGGATCCTGGTCTATATAATTGGTGAAGTGCCCCTTTCTTTGTTATTGTTTTCCTTCTATGTATGTCATCTTGTTCACTATTCTCTGATAAAGAACAAAATTTATAGAGTTGGGACCTACTGTATATCAGTAACCTTTTCTGACTGAAAAGCTTTATCTCAATTTTTTCCTCCTATTTGTTTATTTAAGAATTATTTAATACAGTTTAAGCAGTTAGGAATGTTGGAGCTTCCTCGTCCTACTGTTTGCTTTAAGCATTGTTCTTGAAAGTTATTTTCCTTATTTTCTTATTAAAGTTAGACTAGTAAAGCCATGGTTTGCCCTGTTTCTAGCTTCTATTCTCCAAAAGCAGATTCTGAAAGTTTCCCTTGGTGTTGACTGAAAGCAGATTAGGTTTAAAAGTACTTTATCTGATCTTAAGTTACACCTTGTCTTCTCTTATATGTTTTCACACTTTCTGAAGGTAATTATGTGGATTACTGGATCATTTGTCAATTAAGTTGCTTTAATGAAACCTGCCCAAGAGGTCAATGGTTAGCCCTGTCCTTGGTTGGTTTTAAACAGTTACTTAAAAGTATTTTCTTGTTTGGACTGACTATAAATCCTTTGTGAAATTATTATCAGTTTCCACCCCTCCAACACTTTACTGTTTCCATTCCATCATTTTAATCTCAATAATCTTGTGATATAGATGACTTTCCCCTTGGATCACTCTTGATGTTGTTTCTCAATTAAAGCCCTGTTATGACTCCATAGCCCAATGGACTAAAATCCAGTGTTATATCTATCATTTTAGCCATAGTTGTTCTATTCACTTGCAACTTCTCACTTTTGAAACTTTTTTCACTTAGAACTTTCTCCTCAAAATAATAATCATGCTCAATCATCCAAAAAAAAACAAAACCCTTGGCCTTCATAACTAGCCTAATATCATTACCCCAAACTTCAAAGACAAATCCATCTTTGCACTTATTGGAGAGATCCCTCTCCGGATTTAGGAGGGCTAGATCCTATAATCCCAAAGTTGGTTGAAACGATGTTTCTCCCTGAGATCGGACTTTGCCAATCTTGCCGCACATATGGAGCTAACAGACACTAGTTGGATGCATGACAACGAATCTATCAACTGGTTGTACTCTTCCTTATACTTCATAATAAAGACATTTGTTCCTTTCCTAATGCACGTGTCAATGATGTTATATGTGTATTTATTAGTTTAATCGATTAAATTTGTTTAACTTGAATAGATCGTATTGCCTTTATGTTGTTTTCTGTCTTCTGTTTTCCATGGCATGTATCAATAAAGCGAGTTAAGTTGGATTGAGAGCGACGAAAGCAACGAAGGGAGGCGAGGGAAAGAGAACATATTACAAGTAGGTTACTCTCCCTTTATTTATTCATTTTAAGTAAAAGGTCAGATATGTTTCTTTATATTGTTCTAAGTGCACCACCACACTTAGGGAAAGCATACGTATCCGTAAGTTTGTATTTCCATAAAACAGAGTGCTTGATGAATTAGAAGAGAGGACACCTGGAAAATATTTTCCTTTGAATTATCCATTACGAAACATTTATGTGGGTACATGGAAGACACTAACCAATGGATAAATTCAGGAAAAAGGTGAGTTTCAGAAATGAAGGTTGTAAGGACACCAAACCTGACTACGGAATCATAAAATGGAAAATTTTATTGATTTAGAAGGAAATTCTGATAGGTTTCCAAATGATTTAAGGTGAAAACATTATCAAAAATGTCCCTTTTGGTGTTCATGAGTGGAATGTGAGAGAGTGACCCCGCTAAGACAGATTTCTTCGACATTTCTGAGTAATTGAAGTAGTGAGTAACTGTATAAACACTTGGACATGTGAGGGAGTGCTAACTGGGAATATCTGATGGTGAATTCAGAGGACACAAAAGTGAGAGGAGGAAGAAAAAGTGCATAAAAATGAGTTAAAACGTGGCTTTATAGGTTGAATGGGAAAACAGGAGGGGGAAAACCAAATTTAATGTTTCAGTAGAAAACTAAATTGGTTTCACAGAGTGAAATTAATGAATTAAATGACGTGCATATATGACATATGGTGGAGGGATATACCACATGGTGGGATGAGTGATGGGGCGGGCTCGCCTGCTGACAACATCACACTCGCTTGCATATGACACTGTGGGGGAAATCATTGGTATGGGGCATGATCGAAGGTTTTCTTTTGTAGTTGATCGAAGCTGTAGATATAATATCTACAAGCTCATTGAAAATTATTTGTCAAGGAACCTCCATTTTTATCCTTTATGAAATTCATGCTGTCATATTTTCCCCATCTTGTGGGCCTCGTTTCACAACTCATCTCTGACTCCAAACTTGTTTTACTTTTAATATTTTCGACCATTGGTTCCAGGTCCCACTTGTCAGGACTTTATTACTACGCTAAGTATGATTAGTGTATTAAGATTAATCATCACTTTTAAACATATCTGATTTAACAAAATGAAATCCCAAGCACTTTCTACCACTATATCATTTTTATTTATTTTTAGATATTTGATTTGTTTTTAAATAATATGCTCTAAACAATTTAATAGGAAAAATTAAAACTAGTTACAACAGAGCTATCAATACCATCCTCTTGTAACAACTTCATCACTGGTACAACCAGATTCACTGGGAATATTACATTCGTGCCATGAATCAACTGATAAGGTGAGGTACCTATGGCTCTCTTTGCGTTGATCATGTCTGCCTATAAAGCATACTTGAGATTTGCATCCCAAGGTTTCTTGTTCGTTTCTAACATTCTCTTGATGATTATTTACAAATTCTTGCTGTAAGACTTGACTAATCCATTACCTTGTCAGTAATAAGTTTTCGAATGCACCACTTAAATGTCATATTCTTGAAATAATTGTATCATTTTGAGATACTTTAAATATTTGGCATTATCTGTCATGATATTTCTTGGGAAACCAAATCTTGCAAGGATTTTCTCTTCCAAAAACAATATTATGAAATTATCGCCGACCTTCTAGGTAGGAATTTCTTCCACCCACTTTTTGAAGTAAATTTTGGTCAAGAGGATGTACTTATGGTGTTTTCTTGAGTTTGGATGGATCTCACTGATAAAATCCAACCCCCATTTTTGGAAAGAATCCTAGACCTTTATCAATTTCAATGGGAGAGACTTCAACTTTTCTTTTTCGACAAACAATTGGCATTTTGGACAGTCCCTTACAACAACATTGATATCTTTGAAAAAGGATGTCTAATAGTGTCATGTTCTTAAAATATAGTATGCAATAAACTTCCAAGATTGGTGTCCTCCACAAATGCTGAGATGAATATTTTCAATGAGCTCTTGTACTTGGTATTTAGTAAAAAATGTGAGAAACACTCTAGTAGGATCTTTTCGACATAAGTTGTCTCCTACAATACTGAACTTGATTTACTTGAGTTTAAGGGATCTACATTTTGATCTAGGAAACTTAATTGGGCATTCCAAATTCTATAAGAATAAGATAACATTGTTATACTAGCTATATTTTTGAAACCTTGCAAGGTACTTCGAGAAGGGTTCTTGTGGATTCCTTCCTATCACATTCTTGATATTCTCGAGGCTCCTATGACCTTCTGCAATAAATGGTCCACCTTGGGAAATGGGTAGTTGTCCTTTAGCAAGAACCTGTTCATATTTATGAAATATACACATACCCTTATGTTTATGTTCTTATTTATGATAGGTACCAAATTGAATATCCACTCAGATTATCTCAATGACACAATGATTTCCCATCCAAAAATTTCTTGACTTCCTTCTCGATCGTGGGTAGGAGAATGGGATTGAACCTCCTTATTTTCTACACAAAAGGTTTAGATCCCTCCTTCAAGGGAATTCTATGTTGTCTAATAGAAGTATTATATGTTCTCAAATCTTCATAAATCCATGTAAATACATCTTTAAATTGCTTAAATAATTCAGCATACCTATTTTTGTAGGTGGGTTCCTAAGATTTGGCAAGTTTTAAATTTTATGGATTTTCTTTTGTGCCTAGGTTTTGTTCTTCCAGGTTCTCTATCACCAGTAGAAAATTTTTCCCTGTGGACACATCATTATGATCAAATATTTGTTCCAAAGGACTCGTTCCTTTCATATGAATTTTTTCTTCATTTGGATAACTTTGTGGCCTCCAATTTGGTTCATGAATCTTGTTGATTCACCTTGTGTTTCTGTCTCTTGTCCTCCATCTTCTCTTGGTCCTCGATCTTCTTTATCGATGTTTATGTTTTTGAATTACCCTACAAGCCCCAAGGATTTGCACGACTACTCATTGTCCTTGAATACTTGCTAATGTTGGATATTATCTGGGATGGATCTTCTATACCACATCTCTACTTCATGTTTCAATTTAAATTCTTTAGGCAACTTAAACTAGTAGTTGTAGCCAATGCTTCAACTTGTTGATTTTCATCTCTGCAGATAGCTACAATATTGAATGCCTTGAATGTTGAGAAATCCATTAAGGCAACATTAGGGAAACTTATTTTTTATTTATCTTACTTGTGTTATTATATTTTTGTTTTATTGATTATATTAGTGTTGTTTATCATCAAATAAATTCCAAAAACATGAATATCATGATGTAAGCACTCAGCTGGGCAAAAACCCCTCTCCTCGAGAAAAGCCAGAAATTCTTCTTCTCTTATTTAGAATCAAATCTAATGAGACAACCTAGACCTTTTTGATCAAAAACAAAATTCCCTCCATCCACCAAGTCGGCTTCCATGTAACCAAGTCAAAGCTATAACCCCTTCCTTCACAAGTTAACATAAGTTTGCTCCTCCAAAATGATTCAAAAATAATTTTGGCCTACTCTCCACTTCTGAGGTTTGATATGCACCTTTGGCCCTACAATATGTTTGAGTTTCCTTCACACATGTGGAAAAATCTCAGATCCCTAATATTTCTTCCTTTGATATGACAATTCCTTCCTTGTGATTATAAAATACCTCTATCTTAGACATCCTCACACTTCCTTCTTCACTTGAAAATTGTAGATCGACTTCATGTGTATGTGTATCCTCCTCAATAGGTCTAATGCATGGGTATACATAGTAATTCCAAGTTATTATTTCAGGGCAACTTGAAGGAATTGAGGTCGACTTAGTGGAGGAAAATTATATGAATTATTTACATCAAAATTGATTTTCTTTCTTGACATGCAAATCTCAAGAAGGTTCTATATCATGATGGAAAAGACTAGGAATCATGACATAAACCCTAGAGTACTCAATGGGAATTTTTGACCTAGAAATAAAATAAATGAAGTCCGGAATCCATGCTTATAAATACATTTTCTTTTTCTTTTCTTTTTTGAAAAATACATTACATCATGAATCAAATACAATTATGAAGACCGATGCTATAGTTACATTTCTCAACATTGAAGAATTTATCAACTATATCCCATACAAAATTTCGGTAGGACCACATCCTAGGGTGCTTGGTAATGTATACACTCCTTATTTGCAATATCACCAATTCATAATCTCCAAATGCTGATATATTTTTAGTCCCCATTTTCCTTATTGTTTCCAATCCTATAATCGATGCCTCATACTCTAGAACATTGTTGGTGGCATTAAATTCTAGTTTGAATGTCAGTGTTATATTTTGTCCCCGTGGAGGAATAAGAACTACTCCTACCCCTGTTCCTTCGTTAGAGTATGCGCCATCAAAGAATAACTTCTAGACTGCATGTGGGTCATGTACTGACTTTGTCTGAGCTAGAATTTCTCTTACTTCTGAGGTCATTTATGGTGTTAGGGTCAGTAGTTTTCATTGTCAAATGTGTTTTCCATGTCCTTTAATTTTCAGTTTCTAAATAAATAGAAACCTATGACCACTGCCATTGTCATAAGTTCAAAGGTCACTATCTGACATCGCCAGATTTTTTTCATCAAGTGGTTCAGTCAAATCATGAAACAATGTCAAGTCATGGGGAGTCATGGTTGCACATATTCGTACAGTCAATTCAAGGGTTATGTGTCAGTTATATGTCTGTTAGAAATTTTTCACTTGAGTGCATTATAGTCAAAGTTCTGGTGCACAAGGAATATGGTATTTTAAAAATATACTACTTCTTATTCCCTCCTCTTATCTACCCTTGATTCCCTAATTCCAAAACCTGATTTCCCATTATTAATTCATTAATTTCCCTTCTTTCCACCTATCCATTATGTTATCACAAAATTTCTTCTGATAGGTTGCTAATCATAGAATCTCATGTAACTGTTTCAAACCAATATTGTGACTGAGTCTTAGCCTCCTTAGTCTGAGAGGGCTCTCTCAAGGGTTAACGATATTGAATAAAGATCTAGATGATTAACTCTATTTAGGAAATAACTTTGCTTATGATGAGTGTAGGTTGAAAATCGTATCAGTATGTAAACATTGGGCTTATGGAGTCAACATATTCAGTGATTCAGTGAATTCACTTGACATGGAAGCTGAGGTAGGTCTGATTTTTTAGTAGTAGGACACACACACACACATGAAATAGGAAAATACACAGTCAATTCATCTATAAAGGAAGTCAAAGCATTGCAAGAATGAATTTCGAGTATTATAAATGAAAACCACTGCAAATGAGATGCATAAATGGTATAGATAAGATAGGTAAGCACTAAAAACTCATTCAGAATCTCAGGTTGGTCAAGTAAAAAATCTGTGTATTGCTGAAACAGTCAATTCACATTAAGTTGCAATTTTGCCAAAAATCTCCAACCCCTTGACAAATTCGATTCAATGGCCTTTAATAGACTTGTTACATCATCTGATGATCTGCCTCCTGGCTAGATACATCGAATTTTTGCCTAATGGCACCTTTCATAACCATAAAACATCAAATTAATGACAAATAGACACTTATCCTACTTGACAGTCCTTTTCCTAACATGACTCAAACTATTCATTATTGCCTTTAACAACCTTATCTACTAAAGAAATTACATTCTTTGACAAGTAAGCTTTCACATATTTTAATTTAGGTGATGGGATTCATCACTTTATGACAACTTAACTGACCTCCTCAAAACTAGGAAACAAAAACCCTGTTTTTTAGGTAAATAGTATTCTTCTTCCACAAATACTTTGGCTGTCATTTTATCTTCAATTTGTGATCATTGAGTGCTAATTAATTTCTTTTCTTGGTCTTCAATACTTGAAAAATCTCCAGATGTCCAAAGATGCTCCAAAACATGCTAAAAGTGTTGAAATACAACACGCTACGAAAGTAAGGAAATGTCATAACATACTTTCGTAGCACTACAAAACATGCCTTTAACCTCAAAATTCTTGATTCTTTCATTTGGAAAAGTGTTCATCATCATTAAACGCATCTCCTACACCAATTCCACCGTTTGATTTCATCCAAAACTGGCTAAAAATTTCAAAAGAGCAGCTACAATAGTTTCATAGCGTTTTGCTGCCCTTCAAGCCCAGGCACGCTACGAAACTGTTGAAAAGTGCTGAAAATGCAATTTTTCTGTGTAATTTTGAAAATTGAACCTTGTAAGTGCCAAAATATTTCTTCTAATTATGTCATTAGCCGTAAACAACCATAAGCCATCTCACCTTATGCTCCGTGTGGAATTTCCTTCTCATTTACAATTGGTTGAGCTATTGGCTCTTCAATTACAGTCATTTTAAGCCCTTTTTTCTCTAAATCTTCATGAATCAGTTCAAGTTGCTCTTGAAGGTCTTTAACCTACTATTATAGTCTTCTATTGGTGGCTTTCAACTGTGTATTCATCCTCCTGACATGTTTGGCTACTTTCCTTGTTGGAATTGTCCATTTGATAATCTGTTGTGTGTTGTCCAAAGTCTTAGAGACAGTGTCCACCTATTCTTCCCAAATTTCCTTCATTTTTTCAAATTGAGTCTTCTCTACACTATTTTTTCTTTCTTCCCTTTTCATAACAACAATTTCATGATTAGCCACTTTCAGTTTTTCTTCAAGGAGTTGCAACTCTGTTTTTTTCTTCACCTTCTCTTTTCCCTTCTTTTATTTGTTGACTATATCTTTCTTTGGAGGTGATTATAGGTCAATAACATCTTGAGGTGGTTGAGATATATTAGTGGGTGGTTGAAATTCTTTAATTCTCTCTAATACCTTCCTATCATGCCTTATCATAGGCTTTCTTTCTTGGAACATGAAACCTACATCTTCTCCCTCAAACTCTAATTTTTTTGCAGATTTAGCCTTCTTTAACTTCTACCCACCTTCCTCTATAAAATCAGCTTGGACAATAGGAGTTTCCCCTATGTCAATGGCATGTAAATTATCCTCTATATTTCCCATAGTTTCTGCTCTTTCTACTACAACCACTGTCTTTTCTTCCAAAACCACTATTTGGCTCCTAATAATCCTTTTGGTTCCTTGTTTGCTAACAGTTTGTTTCTGTTTCGCAGGTTTGAACACCTTTGACTTATTTTTTGCAGGTGGGACACTTGGTGTATTAAGACTCTGCATTTTCTCTGGCTCTTTCATAATTTTTTCACTTTCTTCTACTTTTGCAGGTTCACTTGTCTCTGGTACCAATAATTCCCTCTGTTATGTTGCTAATGGTGATGGAATTCTCCTAGGCTTAGGAGTTCTTGAAGGAGTAAGAGCATGCAACTCAAAACCACTAACAAACAAGAATGAGGACCAATATCTACCTAACCTTTGAAGTTCATCTAATACTAATAATTTCATTAAACCATGATGAAATAAAGATGTCTCACTCCCCTAAGACTTTTCTTGGACATTATCTACCATTTTTGACAAAATTCTATGCAAATAGAAAGGCAGATCAATGGAAGTCTTACCAGTAAAGTGTAGAAGTAATTTGAAATGATATGAATAGACTTTGTGGTACCTCCCTTCACAAGTAAAGTACTTTTGGATAATGAGCAACAATTTTGAATAGCTGTCTTTTATGTAACTTCTTCGAATAGCATTGGTGAGGTCCCTTTTAGTATGCTAAGGCTTCATGAACTCTTTTCATTGCTCCATGTTAAACTTGAAACCTTTGAACCAGTTCTGTTGACCTCTTGGAATATTTGTAGCAGCAGCAATAACCTCTGGTGTGATGGACAAATTGAGCATTCCCACTTTAGTGGTTGTTCCACTAAAATTCAAAGCAAAATCCTTGGAAGCCTGTGTATTCCAGCCCTATAATTTCTCACAAAACTATAGGCAACCTACTCTTATGAAAGATTCTACTATTGTTGGATCTTCATTGATCAAATTCATGTCTACAGGTTCATGTCTAAGGAATTGGCCACCCTTGTTGGTCCTTCTTTTCTCTGCCATGGTTTCTCTAAGATTTGCACAATTTCGCTTGATGATGTTCAACCTCGCTTGATGAATTTGCAACCTCGCTTGATGAATTTGTAGCCTCGCTTGATGATGTTCAAAGTAAACCTTTAAAAAGAACCAGCCATAGCTTCGGCTTAGTATTATAGCTCTCCAGAGCTCAAATATTACGCAAGGAGGAATGAGAAATGAGAATGACTGAATTAGGAAAGGATTTGAAGTTTTGATGTCTTCTCATGACTCAATGATGACTCATACTTACCTAAAATGATCATGATGACTACAAACCTGGGAATGCACCTTGGATTTATCCCTCCATGACTTGAATGGCATCAAACCTACTCATTCCCAACAATTTTCTAACACCTAATAGCTTGACTGATAAGACAGACAGAAAACTGCGCTTTCGTAGCATTTTTAGTGTTAATTTGATTGTTTTTGCTACAAAACTATCAACAGTTTCGTAGTGAAAAGTGAATTTTTATAGTGTATTTTGCTACAAAATTGTGGCTTCTTGGCTAATTTGACACTTTCAGTACAAAAAACCTTGGAAATTAAAATAAGGCAGGAAATGATGAATGATGTGACATGAGGGAGTTTAAAATGAGTGGGTTTAGACCTTAGGGTAACCTAAAACAAGAAAAAAAAAAAATTTCCCTTGACCAGGCATAAAAATTAATCCCACAACCTAATTTTTTTGACACATGAATCTGTCTAACCTTGTCAAAAAATGATGCTTCATTTTTTTGGGTGATAACACATTAGTCACATTACTTTCATTTATTCCCTCTCCCTATCTATCCTAAATATATTTCCCCAAAAGACCATGATTACCCCTCATGTATGACATAACCCATAGCCCCACTATATAAACAACATATAATCCCTAACGTTCTAATAATTTCCCATACACTATTGATCATATCATTCTAAGTCGAGCGCTTCATGAAATCACACTACAAGACACAAAAGGTTAAATTCAAATCAAAACGAGAAGATCACTTTAATTCCTATAGAGTATCTTCATGATGAGTTTGGGTTGGTAAACCATCAAAGTCAAAGATCTTTGATCGATACACATAAAAGGCAGTGATAGAGAACAAATCTATAGTCATTGTAAATCCATCACTATGCAGCATTTCTACCCAGTCATTCACTGCACAGAGTGTTGTGTGGTCATTGTGCAACGATCCTCCAATACTACACAATATTGACATAGCTAGACTTTTCATCTTCTGCTATCTTGAGGTAGGGGTCTTACCACTTAATCCTAATATTTTTTAATAAGTCTAATTCATGGTTAATCAAGTTTTTTTAGTCCCTTGTTTCCAAATCGTTGTGCATGCCCTGTGCCAGGAAGACTTTAATTCAAAAATTGAAATTGAAGCTTTGTAATTGAAATATGAGTGTTTTCATATGCTGATATGGTTTAGGTAAAGGTTCGTAGGTTCTCTTAATTTCTAGTAGTCTTTAAAGGCAACAATACACCATTTTTCCCATTGCATAGTGTGTCTATAAAGCATATTTTGTTGTTATTGTTGTCCAAACACAATGACTATCATTGTTGTTGTTATCCATATAGCCTGCCATGAAAGCCAAAGGAAATATTTCCCCTATGTGTACAAAGATATATGGATCCCAATTTAAGGAAAAAAGGAGGGGAAATTGTATGGATTGAGCCAAAAAACCTAGACCTAGTCAACTCTAATCCAACGATCAAAGTAGCCTTTGAAAACTCAGGATGTATCCCATTTTCTGAGAAAATAAAAGGAGTATGTCACCATGTGCATCTGGATAGTATGTTTGCCTTGAATATCAAGGAGGGAAAAGTTAAATTAGGGAAATTGGAGTTGGTTATTTCAAAAAAACGTATTGCTAATGTCACAACTATCCCTGTAGATGGAGAAAAGTGGTTTAAGGGAGATGATTTGAATGTTCCATTTTTCAAAGAATTTGTAAATTTATAGTTCAAAGATAAATTTGGCACTACATTTCCTATCACACACCTCTACGGCCATTATATCCAGCTACTTAATGTTATTCAAAGATATTTCACCTGTGAGGGTAGGTTTAGTAGAGTTTATCAATATCACCTTAGACTATTGGTAAATTTCGCTACTAAAAAGACCATGAATCTACCATACTATTTGTTCAAGAACCTAGGGAGGATGGCAGATAAAGTGAAAGATAATAAGGACAGTCACATGTCCAGTTTATTTCATTTTTATTTAATAAATATTTTTGTTATGTATGAGCTTGAAAAGAAGAAAATCTCGTGGAAAAGTTTTTTGTCTGGTCTAGATATGTTACCTCAAGCAGAAATTTCACTCATGAATGTTTATGAGGAGAAGTAAGAGCCTAAAAATGAGCTAGTGGCTAAGAAAATAATGAAGAAAGAAGGTCAAGGTAAGAAGCCAAGTAAAAAACGAAAGGATAAAGCTCAAGAACCAGAGGTTCATGTGGCAGAGGTTCAAGCAAAAAAATCTCGGGTAACAAGGTTGCAGACAGAGGAGACAATTCAAGTTTCTAAGGAAGATGCACATCTTTTATTGAGACCAAGAACTAGGTCAAAGGCTAAGCAGGTTGTTGAGGATCCAACTCCTCAGAAAATTGATGCTATTCCAGAAGATAAGTAGGAAGGAGAAGCAAAATAGGCTCAAACTATCCAGATGGAGGAAGAATACCCTAATATTTCTAGAATGAAGGATGCTCTTGCAAAGGCACAACTCAATATAAACTTCTTGAAGCGACAGAACAAAGAGCTTAGAAAAACAACTTTACAAGCAGCCCAAGAAAAGGAGGAATGTAAATAACCTCCTAAACCTATTGCACAAGAGAAGGGAAAACAAGTCATGGATGTTGAACAAGTAGAAGAGTCCAAGGTGAAGTCTAGAAGGCCTACAAATAGAGCATCAAAATTTAAGCAAGGGTGGGTGTAGCATATAAAGAAAATAACTCAGTCACCAGACAGACCTAAATTTGATCAGTGGCAAGAGTATCATAGGTATTTGGAAGAGCGTGAATAATTCCAAATGCAAGTGATGAAAATATCTTTGTACAATGAGTACTTCAAGAAATTTGTCAACCAATTGATTGTATATGCTAAAAAAGATGTAATTGAAGCTAATAAGGCACTTGGAAGAGCACATGTGTTCCTCAAATGGTCCCTCTCTGCAAGAATACAACTGAAGAAATATTACAAAAGGAATTTGATCCTAACGAGGAGAGTAAGGATTATGAAACAAAAATTGTCAAAGGCTTGGAGGCTAGTGAAAAAATATAGATAGGCAGTTGGGATACCTCCACCTAGGAATGTACTTAGGCCAAGGTCTAAAACATAGTCAAAGTTATGGCCCACTCAAACACCATTGGTTAAAAAAGGGGAAACATCTTTTAAGGACAATAAGGCATCTCCCAACAAGCCCTCATCCAACAAAAGAAGAAGGAGGTGATAGTATGGTTCATTATTTTTGAAATTTTTGTTTTGCTGAAATATAATTTGTTGCACAACAAAGGTTGTTCCATGTTTTGATGAATATTGTATGGTATTTTTTTCATTTTTAATTTTTCTAGTGTATAGCATAGTTCAAAATGAAGTATGTGTTGTCAATGTGTTGACTTAAGGTGGGAATACAAGTGAAAGAGAAGTTTAAAAATTTTCACTACGCACATGCTGCATATAGGTGATAGGGACTTCTTCGGTTTGCTAAGTGTCAGAGGAAGAATGGAGGAGTTTTTTTCTTTGTCAGGAGCCTACTCAATGCAAAGTCACATGCCAATTGTCTTCTAAAATAGTGGGAAGGCATGCCAATAGGAGTTGTTGCACAACACATATGGGGGTGTTGTTTCCTTTTTTATTTTCCAATCAGGGGCACAATGTCAGGATAAGGTGTTATCGTATCACACTGTCATTTAGATAGGATAAGGAGATAGAATTAAATTAGTTTTTTGTATTTTTCACTAAAAAATAGGGATACTTTGGCCAGTTATCCTTAGATATTCTTGCAGTATTATCTTTCAAATTTGTGTTTCTCCTATCTAATATGTCATTTCAATTATTTTCTTTTAGTTCTCTTTAAAGGTGTATTCAAAATTTTTATCTAGAATTCATGAGGGATGCTCTAGAATAATTTTGTTTCTATTTCAAATGAAAATCATTATGCCTTTGTCTTATCTGTTGTTCTTAATACTCAGTCATGAGATGCAGTAGCATAATTCATATATCAAAATTCATATTCAGTTCTCTTTAAAGGTGTATTCAAAATTTTTATCTAGAATTCATGAGGGATGCTCTAGCATAATTTTGTTTCTATTTCAAATGAAAATCATTATGCCTTTGTCTTATTCTATTGTTCTTAATATTCAACATGAGATTTAGTAGCATAATTCATACATAATATTTGATGTATGAAACCCATAATTCATAATTCAAGAGAAGGCCAATAATATCCAAAAGGACTTTATAAGCATTTCTTATATTTTGTATATAATTCTTTCTAGAATAATCACATTCAAATGAACTTTGTAACACATTTTGAACCAACCAGTTGTGGTTCATCATCAGACTAGGTGTTTAGGTGGATATAAGATCCGGCTTAAGAAACCGCTCTCCAAGGTTTCTCCACATTGTTCATCATGGAAAGCTTTCAATATCTCTAGTAATTCATCTTATCGAACACATCTTCAAATGATTAAGTTGGGTCTAATCCAATACAATTATCCCTCTATCCAAGAGTAAGGTGCACTAAATTTGATAATTTTCTCGCTTTTTTGTGGGTGATAGATGTGGGGGAAATCATGTGGCCATAAAGTTAGCAATATATACAAACTAAGGAGTTTTATTAGACCCCGCAAAAATATATTCATAAGGAAAATGTAACTTACAATAGTATGATTATTATCATTTTGAATTCTAGAAAGGAAATCAACCTGTCGTGTTTTCTTCTCCGCCTTCCTAGAATAGTAATATTAAATTCCTACAAAAATAACAACCACCTAGTAATCATTCCATTAGTAATTGATCTAATCATTAAATATCTAATAACAAAATGATCTATATGAATGAAAGTTTCATAACTAGTGATATAATGTTGAAACTTATTAATGGCATGCACAACAACTAAAAAACTCATTTTTTGTTACAATGTAACCAAACTCTACATCGATAAAATTTTTACATGTGTAATAAATATTATAAGGATTTAGCTTTTTTTATCCTAACAAAAATCCTAAAGTTGTGGAATACGAAAAGGGAGAGACCAATTAGGTGCTTCAATTATTTTTTGTTTCAATGGTTCAAATGCTTTCTCGCACTCATAATTCCAAACAAAATCACAAACTTTTGTAAGAAGTTTAAAAAGTGGAGAGGCTATTTTTGTGATTTTTTCTGTGAATCTTCTATAATACCCTGTAAAACTAAGAAAACTTCTAACATCTCTTTGACAAGTAGGAGCTAAAATTTCAGAAATCACTTCTACCTTAGATGTATCCACCTTAATTCCATCATTTGAAATATGGTGGTCTAAAACAATTTCCTCATTAAACATCGTAAAACATTTCTCATGACTTAATGGAATATTTGTTTCCTTAGATATAATGAGAACTTTTTCTAGTTTTTCAAGGGCTTCTTCAAGAGCATTTTCATAGACAATGAAATCATCCATGTAAATTTCCACACTAATAATGTATTAGATCAGAAAATAAACCTAAGATCACTCTTTTAAATGTTGTGGGTGCATTACATAACCCAAAATGACGTACTCTATAAGAATATGTACCCCATGGACATGTAAAGGTTGTTTTTTCTTGATCTTCTAGTGCCGATTGGATTTGGTTATATCCACTGAAACCATCAATAAATGAAAAATAATTCTTCCATGCTAAGGTATCTAGTACTTGATCTATGAAGGGTAGTGAAAAATGATCTTTTAAAGTAGCCTTATTAATTTTCCTATAATCAACACACACTCTCCATTTTCCATTCTTCTTTGGAGCAATCACTAAAGGTGAAACCCATTGGCTATCTGATATCAAATAAATGAAATTCAAATTAAGTAGCTTTTTCAATTCCTCCTTAACACTTTCTCTCAAATTGGAATTCATCCATCGATGAGGTTGTCTAACTGGTTTGGAATTTTCTTGAATGTAAATATGATGCATACATGTTTTAGGATTAATTCCCTTTATATCAGTATATTCCCATGCATATGCAGCAAAAAAAAAATGTAGCATATTTATCAATTTCCTCTTTTGAAATTATTCTAGGTTATTGTTAATATTTAATGTTTTCCCCAGAAAAATTTCTACTAAGGAATTGCCAAAATTTTCCATAGAATGTAAAGCGATTTGATGAGATGATAGATATTCAATATAACATTTCTCTTGAAAACTTTGATCTTTCTCACAAGATGAAGAATCATTATTATCCATTAAATTTATCAATTGATCTTCCTCATCTATTTTTGAAGGAGTGAATAATAGTTGAATGTCTTCAAAGTCTTCATTATCATATTTTATCCAAACTTCACTTTCTACTTCAATTATTGTTGTTGGTGTGAATTTCTTAGTATATCTACCATTAGATATGTACATATCACCATATCTATAAATTATGAATGTATTAGTTGTATCTAGCCAAGGTATACAAAGGATCAATGGATGGCCTCCTAAATTATTCTTGGGAGTTAATCTCATAAAATCAACAAGATACTCCCATGGATCTAAAGACACATAAACGTATTCCAATATTCCATCTAGTTTGATAATAGATCTATCTGTGAATTGTAGTAAGGCTAGGGTATATTGAAGATTGGGAAGCTTTAATTGATCCATAGTTTGTTTTATCATAATATTAATGGATTTTCCTAAATCGATCAAGGTGTTTGGGATTTCAATACCAATAATATGGATTTTTACAATAGGGATACCAAGATCTAGACATTTTTGAACTATTGGTTTCCCCATCATAATATCTGCAATCTTTCCTACCAATTGAATTTCATCGACATTTTTTCTCTTTCTTCCTAATTTTTTAATCCACAACTCCTTAATTATTTTTGCAAATATAGGTATTTCCTTTATAGCTTGTAATAAAGGAATTTTTATGAAAATATTTTTTAATTCATCTAGCATATCATATTCTACTAAAACAATTTTCCTTTCTATTCCCTTATCGATTTTGAGTCTTTTAGGAAAACAAGGATTTTGTAGGGAAAAAAGGGGTTATTCTACTAGAGGAATTGTAGGAGTTGGCTTTATGTGGTTTTCATGTAATTATATAGGAACGCATTCCTTTGGAGGAGTATTTTATTTCTTAGGAGCCTTATCCTCTTTAAATTCTTGGATGACAACTGGTGGTGAATTCTTTTGCAAAATCCTTCAAGATCTAAGTTGGATGTCATTTAGAACTAAGGGGGCTATCATACAAACTTGAAAAATTTTACCCTCTACATTGTAGATAGGTTGCTTATTTTTGTTATTTGGGTTTGGAAGTAGTTGAGTAGGGAGTTGATTGGCTTTTTGAGGAAAAATAGGAGTGGATGGTAATGGAAGTGGTTGATTTAGTGGATGTGTTTGAAATTGTGGTCGATTTGGTTGAGTTGGTTGAAGAGGGTAGTATTGAGGTTGGTATGGGGAATATGTTTGTTGGAATTGAGTATACTAGGGATTTATACCATAAGAGTTTTTCCAACCTTATGCCCAAGATGGATTTTGCAGTTTAGGTGGCCAAGGTTTCCAAGGCATAGGTGCATTCCAATTGATTTATGGTTGTGCATATGATTGATATTGAGTATTAATACCTTGTGACGTACCTATATTTTGAGACTGCCATGGTCTTTTAGAAATAAAGCAAAGTGATTCAACTTGACTTGGTCTAGCTTCATCCTGAAAGATAGCCTTAAGCCTAGGTACTGAAGTAAATTATTTTGTATTATGATTTTTAGCACATATGACATAGATCTTTATACTAGCAAGAGGACAATCTCTTAAGGAATGTTTTTTCCTATACCTAGGATAAAAATTAGATAATGTAGCATTTTCAGTTATTTTTTTGTTTTATATCTTTAGAGTATCTAGTTGTTCACTAAGGTTTCAAAGATATATGTTTTGAAATTATCAAGAAAATTGCCTAATTCTACTCTACTTACTGTTCTAGATGTAAATTTACTGACCCTTGACATGGCTGGATCTCCTGAATTTTTACCATATCTAGCCTTACCTCTTGAGATATGTTTGCAAAATTCACATATTTCATCAAATTATAATTTGGAAACATCTCATTTTCCCATTAAATTGATAATATCAATCAACTCATCTCTTATATTTTTTAACAAAAGAGCTTTTAAGGTCTCCTCATCTAAATTGTGCATCATGTCCCCTTTGATATTGTAGGAAAATATTTCCACTAAGTCTTCAAGGTTTTCATCCTCATTTTTCATCATCTTAAAGACTTCATCCATAATATTATGGTGCATACAATAATATTTGTATTTTTATAGGAATACTCTCTTCATTTCATCCCATGTTCTAATAGAGTGTGTTCCTAGACCCATAAACCATTTAAGGGCTCCATCTTTTATATTATTTGGAAATAACTTCAATTTTTTAGTATCAAATAAATATGCATAGGATCTACATAACATTTCATACACAAAAATAAATATCTTAGGATCCCCAGTTCTTAAGCCATGAAAATTGAGAATAATAGAAGGTAAGATATTTTTCATTATGGTTGTGGTATCTTTACAAAATAGAGGGAATCCATAAGGATCTTGTTCTCCCCTTCCTCCTCTACCACCTCGTCCACCACCACCTCTTATATTTCATCATGTTCCTCCTCCACCACCAATCCTAGTTTCACCATCTACATTGTGTACTTATCCTTCCCCTTCTCCTACCATATTATATTTTTTAGAGCTAATATAAGGTTCAACAATAGGATTGTCTACTCCTTCCTTTGGTTCTTCTACTAATGGTATCTCAAAAAAAATTCTTTCTCTTCTTCACTAGGAACTTCTAATTCCTATCCTAAGATTTTTTCTCCTATTGAAGAGAAATATAACTCCTTAAATAGGGGATTTGATTTCTTCAACTACAACTTTTGTGGATGCAGTTGGTGATACCCTACGTTGAATTTCAGACCTGTGCACCTCAAGAAGTATATGTCTACTTGCTATGGATGGAATATGAGTGTTAGTGGATGGTGTGGCACTATGTGATCTAGTGGAGGTGAGTGGTGATTTTGGTATTGAACTATGTCCTCTACCTATACTTATAAATATACCCCTAAAATATCATTCTCTATACATGCATTCTAAATGATTTTAATTATGCGTATATAAGATGAATTTAAACCAAATATAAATTCCTATATACACTTCCCTAGCAACGACCCCAAAATGTTGGATAATTTAATTGGAGGTTAAATTAATTCATTAATTGTTAACCAAGGTTCGTGTACTTTTGAAGTGCATGTGCACAATATATGCTAGGAGTTATATTTTTTTTTTTTTAAAAGATGAAAATAAAATAAATTTTATATTGAAATAAAATGTAACTAAATTAACTCATATCATTCCTACGCACATATTCTTCCCATCAAAATTGTTCTTTAAAAAAAAACTATTCTTAAAGGAAAAATGATGGCAGTGTGGGTGCAGGTGTTAAGGAGAGTTGTTCAAACTTTTGTACAATTTTCTCTAACTCTGGAGGAATTTGTTCCAATTCCTTATTTCCACTCTCATTCATCAAATTGTATGAATTTTGATTGATTATATAATAAAAATGCACATTTTGGAAGCTAAAAGTCCCTTTCTCTTTTAAACCATGTTAAACCTTTGGAAACATTATAATGCACATTATAATAATGTTCAAACCCTTTCGGAGTGTATTATAACCCACTTTTCCAATGTTTAAAAACCCCTCGGGAATATAATAATTTGACTTGTAAAACAGTGTTTTAGACCTTTCGCAGATGAAGTCGGACCTCAACACTTTGATAAAATTCTGTTTAAATAAACCTTTCGGGACCAGTGTTAAAAACCTTTGGAAATGTTTCGGAATTGAATCACATTAAAACTATCCGAAATGAATATTTTAAACCTTCGGCAATGTAATGTTGTAATGCATTTTAAACAGTGTTTAAAATCTGTCAGCCCCACATATATCCAAATTTCAAATGTTAATAAAGTTTCATTGCATAAAACTTCGGGTCCATACCTTTGTTTAAACTCCCGTGCATCTTGCCGACGCGAATATCGTCGGATCAACCACCGATCAAATTGGACGAATATCGTGTAGAATCAACCCCAAGCTTTATCAACCCAATGCAATGCGAAAGGGCTATTTTGTTGTGGTGAGGTGTCGCAACACGATACGATCGCGTTGATTTGAACCAAAACCACTCATGGCCTAAAGGTTGTGCGAAACCAATGGTTTGATTTCCTAAAACTGATTTCCTTCAAACTTGTTTAAATCACGTTCAAACATGGATTTTCACCGGATTTCTTCGTTAACTTTGATTTTTCCTCGGAAAATTCTTCCCTACTCTATGACTTAAAAAGTATGGAAATATTATTAGTACGATCTCAAATGAAGAAAACAGAGTTTCTTCGATTCTCTCCGGATCTCTTACACAGAGCTTAAATATATTCAAATCCTCCTTCACACAGAGTTAACCCCTCTCAATGGATACACAAAATGTATATAAATCAACGAATTTTCGAAGGTGAAACCCTCTGGGGATTGCCAAGTATAACACAAATAATAGAAATTCTGCAATTTTATTAAAACAGAGGCAAAACCTCTCAATCAACTCTTCTATGGCCAAATTCCCAATTCCTCCATTGCAGAGGTTACAATTTATAGTTCTTTTACATAACAATCAATCTCTTCTTGAGGTTCAAATACTTCAAATTTAGAAAAAATTATAATTACCTAATATCTCCCTTAAATCTATGAACTGGAGGCTAAATAAGCTGAATCTAATCTAAAACTGTTCAACCTTCCCTAAATACTAGTTCAAGCATATCTATTACAACTGTAAATCGACAGCTAAAGGTACCAACACCTTTGCTTGTAACATTTTTTTTTATTTTTGGAATAATTAATGAAGTATTTTGTCTCTAAGCCTCATGCCCCTGCATCAGACTCCTGAGGACAAAAAACTTCATGGGCTCCTGTCCATGAGCTCCTCCACAGTACTGCCCAATTTCTGTAGCATGATTTCTGTCATCCAGGTAGCATCCTCAATTGGCTGATCCTTCTACTTTATCAAGTATTGAAAATACTCCTGTCCTCTGGTATTCATAAGCACTTTCTTGTCTAAGATCCTCTCTGGCTGTAATGGCTCTGTTATGGGTAACTGTTTTACCCAGTCAATATGTTCTCTATCTTCTGGTCTGTCATCTTTGCCACCATCTTCATATCTGTACAAATCAGCAACATTGAATATTGGATATATTCCAATATCAGAAGGCAATTCAATTTCATATGCATTTGCAGAAAACTTTCTCAATATCCTGCATGGTCCTATCTTTTTGAATTTTAATTTGTTATACATCTTCTTTGGAAATCTTTCTTTTCTTAAGTGTGCCAAAACCAAATCACCAACTTAAAAATTAACTTCTCTTCTACTCAAATCTTCTCTGTTCTTGTACTTGATGTTGTTGTCTTGTAGTTGTTGTTTTACTTGTTCATGTATTGCTTGAATCTCTGAAGAAAACTCTTCTCCTTCAACACTTCTCATTTCTGATTTTTCCAAGTTCCTCAATTCAGATACTCCTCTTGGGTGCATCCCATAAACTATATGGAATGGACTCTGTCCTGTACTTCTATTAGGTGAATCATTATGTCATATTCTGCTTGTGGTGAAATATGATCCCATTGTTTAGGATGTTCTCCTGCAAGACTTCTCAAAAGATTACCCAAACTTTTGTTCACTACTTCAGTCTGCCCATCAGTCTGAGGGTGATAAGCTGAGCTGAAACTCAGTTTAGTACCAAGCATCTTCCACAATGTCCTCCAAAAATGACCAACAAACCTGGTATCTCTATCAGAAACAATACTTTTAGGTAACCCATGTAATCTAACAATCTCCTTAAAAAACAAATTGGCAACATGAGTAGCATCACTGGTTTTATAACATGCAATAAAATGCACCATTTTTTAAAATCTGTCAATTACAACATAAATTGCATCATTTCCACTCTGTGTCTTAGGAAATCCTAAAACAAAATCCATACTTACCATATCCCAAGGTTTGTCTTGAATAGGTAATGGAATGTAAAAACTTGAATTTTGACTTCTCCCTTTAGCATATTAACAGATTTTACAATTCTTCACATACTTTTCCACTTTAGATCTCATCTTTGGCCAAAAATAAAAATTAATTAATTGCTCATAAGTCTTATCAACACCAAAATGTCCAGCAAGTCCACCACTATGCTTCTCCCTGATTAAATTTTCTCTAATAGAACAATTTGGTATGCACAACTGATTTCTTTTGAACAATAAACCCTCTTGCAAGAAATAATCTAACCACTGACTTATGTCTATCAAAACAGGATTACAACATGCTTCGAATGCTTCTTTGAAATCCAAATATATTTTATAGAGTTCTTTAAGAAAATCAAAACCTAACACTTAAATTTGACTTTCTTGAACAAGAATGCTTTTCCTATTCAAGGCATCAGCTACCTTATTTGCTTGACCACTTGTATGCTTCAATACAAAGTTAAAATTTTTAAGATATTCAACCCATTTTGCATGTTTTTGATTCAATTTAGGTTGCTGCATAATATACTGTAAAGCATGATTATCTGAATATAGCACAAATTCTTTAGACATTAAATAATGTCTCCACTTCTTCAATGACTGTACAATTGCATAAAATTCCTTGTCATAAGAAGAGTACTTTCTTCTTGTTTCATTCAGCTTCTCACTGAAATATGCTACAGGCCTATCTTCTTGACTTAATATAGCCCCAATAGCTTCTCCACTATCATCACATTTCACTTGAAATGGTTTGTTAAAATCAGGCAAAACTAAGACAGGTTTCTCAATTATCTTTTGCTTCAAAAACTAAAAATTCCTTTCAGCTTCAGTAGTCTATTTGAATGGTTGTTTTTCCTTCTTTATGGTTTCAATGATAGGTGCGTTGATATTACTAAAATTCCTTATGAATTTTCTATAAAAACTAGCAAGTCCATGCAAAATTCTTACCTCAAAAACACTTTTTGGTGAAGGCCACTCCACAATTGCATTTATCGTCTCTGGATCCATTTTTAATCCTTCAGCAAAAACAACAAAACCTAGATATACCAATTATTCTTTCATGAATGAACACTTCTTTAAATTTATCAATAACTTCTCTTGATGTAGCTTCCTTAAGACATAATAAATATGTTTCAGGTGTTCTTCTTTTGTTTTGCTGTAAATTAATATATCATCCAGATATACTATTGCAAATTTACCAATAAATTCATTTAATACTTCATTCATGAGCCTCATAAAGGTGCTAGGTGCATTTGATAAACCAAAAGGCATTACCATCCATTCATATAATCCCTCATTTGTTTTAAAGGCTGCTTTCCATTCATCACCTTCCCTTATCCTAATATGATGATACCCACTTTTCAAGTCTAATTTTGAAAAATATCTTGCTCCACTCAAACAGTCCATCAAATCTTCAATTCTAGGTAAAGGAAATCTATACCTAATTGTTATTTTGTTGATTTCTCTTGAATCAGTGCACATTCTCCAACCTCCATCTTTCTACGGACTTAACACTGTAGGTATTACACAAGGACTCAAACTTTCTTTGATCAAACCTTTGTCAACCAATTACTGCACTTGCTTTCTGATTTCTTCATTTTCTGCAGGAGTCATTCTGTAAGTTACTTTGTTTGGCAGATTTGATCTTGGAATCAAATCTATCTAATGGTTGATTCTTCTTATAGGTGGTAATTCATCAGGAAAATCATCCACAATAATATCACAATAAATTTCCAACATTTCTTTAATTTCAATTGGCAAATCAGAAATTTTAGTAGAAGTAAATACTACCTTAGGTTTGCAAACTAAAGAAAAATTTACCTCTTCATCTTTAATATGCTACAAGTATTCTTTTCCACTCAACAATAAAGCCTTAGGATCAAAATTTTTACTTGATGCATCTCCTTCTTCCATAGGTAACAATGTTTGATTCATACCATCTTTGAAAAATGTGTAAGTGTTTCTCTTCCCATCATGTATTGCTGCTCTGTCATACTTCCAAGGTCTGCCCAGCAATATGTGACGCACATCCATAGGCATCACATCACACATGATTTTATCTTTGTAACTGCCCATTTGCAATTCTATTTCACATTGTTCCTTTACAATCAGCTGATGTCCTTTCTGAAGCCATGACACCTTTTAGGGTGTTGGATGTTCCCTTGTCTTCAATTTCAACTTCTCTATCACCTCTGTAGAGACCAAATTATCTGTACTACCACTATAAATCACCAATTGACAGCATTTCCCTTGAACTTTTCACACACTTCTGAACAAATTCTCTCTCTGTATTGGTTCAGTAACTTCCTTTGTTTGTTTTAACAAAACCTTGTTAACCACCAAATATTCTCCTTTCTCTGGCACAATTTCTTTCTCTGTTTCAGGCAACTTTGTTGCTTCTTCTCTAGTCTAAGCAAAAATTGCATTTCTCTGTTTTGTCCCCACATTCTCTTTCTCTGGACATTCATAGGCTCTATGTCCCAATTTGTTACATCTGTAACATCTTACTTCTCTTCCTCTGATTCTGCCTCCTCTTCCTCTGTAAGAAATCCTTTTGTCACTTGCATCACCTTCTGTGGGTGCATGCTGAGGTGAGCTGCTGCTAGCTCCATCTCTTGGTGTTGTAGATCTTCCTCTACCACCTTGACTTCCTTTTCCTCAGAAAGTACCTCTTCCTTTGGCAGATTTCTTTCTCAGGAGTTTTTCTTCAGCTTTTAAGGCCATCTGGTAAGCCTCTTCTACTTTCTTATGAGACAATATACTTATCTCATCTTGGATCTCCATTCTGAGACCATTTATGTACCTAGCAATATTCTCTGTTATATCTTGAATTTTTCCTACTCTTATGCTCACTTTGTAAAATTATTCTATGTATTCTTTTACTGTCATTAATCTCTGTCTAAGATTCTGCATTTTTCTAAATAATGAAAGCTGATAATCACTAGGAAAAAACTTACCTCTTGACTTTGCCACCATTCTGTTCCAATTCTTGATTGGCTGCTTACCAACTCTCCTTCTTTCTCCTTTCACTCCATCCCAGCAAAGTGCTGCATGTCCTTTCAACCTTGTGACAATGAACTTAACTCTCTTTTCTTCACCCATCTCTTCATAATCAAATCATTTATTCATTTCATTGATCCAGTCTATCAACTCTTCTGGATTCAATCCTCCTACAAAAGCTGATACTTCAAGTCTAGGCTTGGATGTAGAGCCTAAAATTGATTTAAAGAATCTCATATCAGGAGTAAGCTCAACATTTTCTTCTTCTTCTTCAGCTTCAAGTTCACTGACATCTTCAGGATCTCTCGGGTCTCCTACTTCAATTTCTTCCAATCTGGCTTGAATCTGCTTCATAGTCTCTAGTACTTCAGTATTTGAAACTGGTCTACCTCTTCTTCTACTAGCTCCACCTCTACCAATTCTGATAGCCATGCTGGGTTTCTTTTTCTGACTCTTGGAATCTTGTTCAATATCTGAAAAATGCTCTGAAGACTACTCTGATACCACAAATGATGGCAGTGTGGGTGCAGGCATTAAGGAGAGTTGTTCAAACTTTTTCACAATGTTCTCTAACTATGGAGGAATTTATTCCAATTCCTTATTTCCACTCTCATTCATCAAATTGTATGAATTCTGATTGATTATATAATAAAAATGCACATTTTGGAAGCTAAAAGTCCCTTTCTCTTTTAAACCATGTTAAACCTTTGGAAACATTAAAATGCACATTATAATAATGTTCAAACCCTTTCGGAGTGTATTATAACTCACTTTTCCAATGTTTAAAAACCCCTCGGGAATATAATAATTTGACTTGTAAAACAGTTTTTTAGACTTTTCAGAGATGAAGTCGGACCTCAACACTTTGATAAAATTCTGTTTAAATAAACCTTTCAATACCAGTGTTAAAAACCCTTGGAAATGTTTTGGAATTGAATCACATTAAAACTGTCGGAAATGAATATTTTAAACCTTCGGCAATGTAATGTTGTAATGCATTTTAAACAGTGTTTAAAACCTGTCGGCCCCACATATATCCGAATTTCAAATGTTAATAAAGACTCATTGCATAAAAATTTGGGTCCATACCTTTGTTTAAACTTCCGCACAGCTTGCCGACACGAATACTGTCAGATCAACCACCGATCAAATCAGACGGATATCGCATAGAATCGACCCCGAGCTTTATCAACCCAATGCAACATGAAAAGGGTTGTTTTGTTGTGGTGATGTGTCGCAACACGATACGATCACGTTGATTTGAACCAAAACCACTCATGGCCTAAAGGTTGTACGAAACCAGTGGTTTGGTTTCCCAAAACCGCTTTCCTTCAAACTTGTTTAAATCGCGTTCAAATGCAGATTTTCACCGGATTTCTTTGTTAACTTTGATTTTTCCTCGGAAAATTCTTCCTTTCTCTATGACTTAACAAGTACGGAACTATTGTCAGTACGATCTCAAACGAAGAAAACAGAGTTTCTTCGATTCTTTCCGGATCTTTTACATAGAGTTTAAATATATTCAATTCCTCCTTCACACAGAGTTAACCCCTCTCAATGGATACATAGAATATATATAAATCAATGAATTTCGAAGGTGAAGCCCTGAGGGGATTGCCAAGTATAACACAGATAATAGAAATTCTGCAATTTTATTAAAACAGAGGCAAAACCTCTCAATCAACTCTTCTACGGCCAAATTCCCAATTCCTCCATTACAGAGGTTACAATTTATAGTTCTTTTACATAACAATCGATCTCTTCTTGAGGATCGAATACTTCAAATTTAGACAAAATTATAATTACCTAATATATCCCTTAAATCTATGAACTGAAGGCTAAATAAGTTGAATCTAATCTAAAACAGGTCGACCTTCCCTAAATACTAGTTCAAGCCTATCTATTACAACTATAAATCGACAACTAAAGGTTCCAACACCTTTGCTTGTAACATTTTTTTGGATTTTTGGAATAATTAATGAAGTCTTTTGTCTCTAAGCCTCATGCCCCTGCATCACAAAATCAATTGAAATTTCTATACCCTCAAACTGAATTGGAATTTATTCTACTTGAAAAGAATTAAAATGTACTCTACTAAACTTAATTGAAAATATTATTCTAATGAGCATAATTGAAATCTTATTCTACTTGCAACAATTTGAAATGTTATTCTAAGTATTGGAAATCAAAATCTCTATTTTGTTCAACGAAAAGACAAATTTAATATAAGTGCTTTAGAATTATATCAAGGAATATAACTTGAAAGTGACAATACAAAATACCATTATAAGGAATTACTAGTGTGGGCAGTTGTGACTAGAATCGATCTGGCCATTAACTCATAAAATGAAATAATTGAAAACTGAGAAAGGAAATATTTTGGTATTTTTAACATATGTGAGTGCTTGACCTATTCAAACCAATCAATGTTAAATCATGAAAACAGAGTAATGGAAAAGAGATTATTTATAACGAAAAAAGAGACTACTCATGAAATGAATCAATAACTAAAACAACCAACAACTAAACTAACTTAGAACTCTCGAGGGAGCCCTCCTCTTGAGCATAAGCATGAAATATCTTCAATTAATGAGTTATTCACCCACACATTTAATCATTAAGGAAATAGAGTAACTGTATAAAAGGCAAAATTCTTCAATATAAAATTATTACAAAACTTAAAATATTTCCATTGCCTCGCTCTAAGGCTATTTATAACTCTCTTTATAATAACAGTTTGAAGATTTATGAGCCAAGAAACTAGCCTATATCTAGAAACTAAGTAACTAAGTCAAAATAGGAATCATGCTTCTCATGATTTGCTACGAGGAGAGAAAATTATGAGAATATTTCGATTTTTACACATCATGATATTTGATCCCAATTTTTTCTCATTCAATCCCATGCTTGCTTAACGATTCCATGATCTTCCTTCAAATTATGTGCAAGGTTGGAGTATTATAACCAAATTTGACTACTATTTTGACCATCAAATTTCTCGAACCCTATGAGTTTCTAGATAATTGTAATAGGTGGATGTCCATATGTTGAGTATTTTCCAATTACCTATATCTATTATTCATATTCAAATGCATTGGAACATGTCTAACCATGGATGTATTTCTAGAATCTTTAGTTAGCTGCAGGATGAGTGCATTTCGATAGTAGAAATGTTTTGATTAAATTTCATAAATAAATAATAGACTATAAACCATGAATGAATGAAAACTTTTATTATGTATGAGCATATCTGAAGTGACCTTTCAACTTGAAAATGTAACAAAAATATTTTGAAAAGGAGGTTATAAAAAATAATACAATTGAGGACTTCAACACCCTGTAAGATTCTCTTGTCTCCATCATCATCCAAGCACGCAATAGCCTCTCATAAAAATCTACCTTACTCCTATGAGTAAACAACCAATCCATACCCAAAATCATGCTATATGAACCCAAAGGAAGCACATTCAGATGTGTTGATGTAGGCATACCATTCAACAAATGCACAAGCTCTCACCCAATGATAAAATATTCTCTTGGTCCCTGTATCCAACTGCACCAACCAAGACTCTACATGCACTTCTATATTCAAGCCATACAAATCCACCAGGCCATGAATAACATAACTATAATTAGATCCAGGATCAATCAAAATGGAAAAAACTCATTCACAGAGATTACCTTCCATCTCAATAATGGATGTCTGATGATCCTCCTTCCTGTTATCAAGTGTTGCATAAATTCGAGGAATTCTATGACTGACATCCCCAACTATCTGCACCTCCTGAGCACTATAGATATGAGGTCTGCCACCTTGGTAAAATGGACAATTATTCTTACAATGATCCTTTCCACAAATCCAACATTGCAACTATTCTCAACCACTACCTTTATTCTGTTGCTCTCCATGCTGAGGTCCATGTCTCTTCTCAGTGCATTAAAATTCTTGTGAGGAGCCACATTTTCTTTCTCACCTGCATCCTAAGGTATTCATCACTTTGGAGGCCATTTTCCTTTATCCTTATCACTCCCTTTCCAATCACTCTTAGGCTCATATTTACACTACAACTGCTCATAAAAATTATTCAATTTCCCGATGACTTCCTCCAATGACTAAGGCTCATCATACTCAATCCGATCCTTGAATGTTAAAGGTAGTCCACTAATAAACCTTTGAACCTTTGTCTTATCATCCTTGAGGTAAGGCACATACCTCAACAACTCTAGAAACTTAGTCGTCTATTCTTCATCTGTCATAGATCCCATCTTCAACTCATAGAAATCCTTGGCCTTTTCATCATAGTATCTCTTAGACAAGTACTTCTTCCTGAAGATTATTTTAAACTCATGCCAAATCAATGCTTCTATGTGATGGCTCTGACACGCTTCACATCTTCCCACAAAATATCTGCTTTTATTTTGAGATTGAAAATCAATATCCTAGATTTCATATTCTTTTTGTAATCATGCAACTCAAAGAACTTCTTCATACCAAGTATCCATGCTTCTGCATATTCCAGTTTCTTCATCTCTCCATCGAATGTAGGAGGCTTGGATTTATTGAACTCATCTGAAAAGTATTGTTTCTCACTCCTCCTACAAGGATGAAGGCAATGATGCAAATGATGTCTCTCTAAACCAAAAATTGATCAAGAGCTCAATATTTAGCTAAAAATGAAAGTGATCGGAAATTCTTCAGACCTGAACAACCAAATAGAGCTCATCACCAAGATTCCAACGCAACTTGTTTCATCAAAATCTGAGTTCGTATGATTGAGTTATGCTCTGTTGTTCGTTTTCCCAAACAAGTAATAATTGTGTAGAATAGTGACAGACTGATGACTTGGCAGTCCAGTCAGCACCTCAAGAATCTTCAAGGAATATTCTCTAGTTTTTCAGCTAGTGACACTATGACAAGTGTCATCACCAGATTCTCCAATGTTGTTTGGGGAAGTTGAATTTGTCTCCTATTTCCTAAGTTTGGAATTATTACTATGGTGGCTTATTTTTATATGGTGGAATTTTTTGGGCCAATGGGGAAGGGCCACGTGGAACAACCGAAGGCTACCATGTGCCCCCCCCATACCAAGGTTGGAAGGTGCATAAATTTCATTTTATCAAAGGTTGGGACTAATGGCCGAAACCATAGTCGAATGGGCAATACAACATATATTCGCAACATATATATATTCCATTTTCTTTTAAATATGGTTCGAAACCTTTGCATTTTTCAACAGAAATATGTGTTCGGGGTCGGAGTTGAACCCATAACCACCCGCACCACAATGTAATTCCTTACCACTATGCCATCTACCGCGAACCTTACTCCATAAGGTTTCCACTTCCATTTGAATTTCAACGATGCCATATATGGGGGTTCGGAGAGGACCAACCCCCTCCCACATGACCGCGAGCTGAGACTTGGAGCTAAGACCATTCGGCAAGAAATTTCGACGAAGTTTTAATTATGGTTAAGTCGAGATTTATTACAAGTTAATCTGCGGTTATGTTAATTAATCCAAGATTTGTGGATAAGTGTGGGTTAGCGCTAAACGCGCTTAACCCCACTTAACAACCACTTATCTGAACCTTAATCATGTGCTTAAATTGGCGGCACCTTTGGTGGACCCGCCAGATTGGAGGAAGCTCCACATTTAGTGGAGTTAACTGGCAGACATCTAGATTTAGTGGAGAAAACTAGAAAAAATTGGTTTTGCCATAACTGAGGCAATTTTCGACCAATTTTGGCTTAGGAAGAATCATTCTTAGTAGATTTTGATGTTTTGGAGCCATTGGAGCAAGTTGCAGAGGAAACATGATATTTTAAACAACACTTTTGTACAATTGAAGCTAATACAAAGGCCCACACTATGAAGCTAGACCAAGGAGATGTATCCCAGGAGGGGTGAACTCCTTCATCAAAAAATTGTGTATTTGTCTCTATTATTTGTGCTTGTTGTGTTTTATTATGTTGTTGTTCAACATTGAGTTTCCATGCTTTTAAGTTCATTAAATACACTTGATCTCATCAGGATTAATGAATTTTCACTCGTAAACACTTGTATAAACCCTTGTATGATAAGCAAACCAAATCACTTTCATGTTAATTATGAAACTAATATTAGCACAACATTAACTAACAAACAATTTCAGATCAAAACTAGAATAAAACCCATAAACAACACCTCTCCTATAAGGTGTTTCCAACCATCTACCACCTCTGACTACGCCATCCTTGTCCAACCTATATCCTGATCGAGACCTATTACCATATGCCCCATTAGTAATTTCATTTTTCCATGACTGACCCGTAATTGTCCCTGTCTCTGAAAATATGATAAGCTCCAAAGGATCATTGTGTTAACCTCAACTTGATTTTCCTGAGCTCTAGAAAGTCTTTCCTATGATTGAATTATCATGTTATTGTCTACCTTGCAACTTATGATTTCTGCCTTCAAACTTATCAGTGTATCTGCTAAATTGGGAGAATACTCGTCTCCTTGATGCTCAGTTGATCTATAAGGAGATTCATGTGAACTGTAATCCACCATTTTTCTCATCATCTTTGATATTCATCTTCTTGCAAACATACCATGTTAGATAAAACAAATATAGACATAATCAAACATACCTTAGTGAAGTTCAGGGGAGGTTATCTCATCTACACAAATCAGTCCAAATTAGCATGATATACACACACATAATGACACAACATATCAAAATATCGACATCATGCATGATAACTCAAGTGTAACACCAAATATTTACATGAAAACCATAGCCACTGCAATGCATGCATACGACTGACATGCAAATACTTTCATGCATCAGAAAATATATTAGATCATAAATTCAAACATATACCCATCATGGTTATAACATGGTCACATTAGTTACTTTCATTATATCATGATATCAAAATTTGATTAAGGGTTAGATTCCATGATAAGGGCAACGAATAGGCGAGACATCACACTTCAAAGATCCTGAACACAATGTCTCTTTTATCAATTCAATCCACCAAGATTTTCCATATTCCATCAGAAACACAACCACAATTAATAAGAGATCTAGAGTATCAATATCATAGTTCTATCATGGTTACCATGCTTGTCATGATCAATAGGACCAAGTTAGGTCCAAACATTTACCAAAACAACAAGATTGTCAACATACTTTCATCATACTTATCACAAGAATTATCAATACCATATCAAAAGTGGTAACCTTCTAAAAGAGATCCAATATGTCATGCATATCAAGTTTCAAGAGTAACATTTAATAGATTCAAGTTGCTAACCTTCTTCGTCAGGATCTCCAAAAACAATAAATTTTATCCAAACCTTAAGTTATGTCACTATATCCAATATCAACAATAAGTAGCCTAATATGATCATCATGATCAAAATATTCAATACCAGGTGCACTGTTTCAACATAGGCAACATAAATCCAAATCACTTTCATATGCATGATCCATTTGCGAAGGAGACATTATCAAAATACCATAGGGCTTACCTAGCCATCAAATGATATAGTTGAAACATAACATTAAAACAATATACCATGCATACCTTGAACTATTCAAATACATGTGCACCTTCTCATAGGAAGCTTGTAGTGCTTGACACCTTTTTATTAGTTGCTTTTTCAGATATATATTTTATTTCCTGCATCTCAAATGATCCTCAAGAAGGATCCACTTATCAAATCCCATCAAGGAGATTAGATACATCCATATACTCAAATATACATGTAGAAAGTATAAGCAATGATCAAAAAACTAATCATAATAATCATATCTGTAAGTCTAAACAAGAGTAAAGACACAAAGAAACATCAAGAGTCAAGGAGTACTTATCTTCAATGAGAGGTGATCCTCTCCCTCTTGAACTAATCTTCAAGAGCCATCACTATCCATAGTACACATAAGAGTGTTTCCTTCAATCACCTTTAACAACAGAAAGGTCTTCTAGGGATTCATCAAATCAATCCCAAGTGCTTGAGCATATTCACATAAACCATGATAGGGTTTCATACATCAAATCTTGTCTTCTCCATAAACCAGGGTTTCTCTCAAACCTTAACTATCAAATACTCATGCACTAAGTACCTAGGGTTTTCTTCATACCGTAGAATTCTTTTAGGTCTCCACCATTCTCTTCTTGCATTGATCAAAAGTGTCTCCATGGGGGTGATCTCCATGGATTTTCTTCAGACCAACTCTGATATCATGTTATTTTTTCATAGGGCTATGTTGATATTTGCTTTGATAGTTTCATTTTATCATTTATACATTAATATCACCCCATATCATCATAAAATTATTCAAATTTACATTATTATTATTATTCATCAGCATATGCAACTATGTTGAAAGAACAATAACATCATCATCAATGCAGCGGAATATAAAGGAACATAGGAAAGAAAGCATGCACACATGGAGACACCAAGATTGGTCAGAGACTAGGGCAAAACCCACTATGGGGAAAACCCTTGCAAATTATTTTTCTATTATATTTTCATCAAATGATTCAGCAAAAGAGAGTATAATGCTCCACATCTTTACAACAACTAGAATATCCATGAAACACATCTAAACATCAAAACCTCTGATTCTGATAACTGTAATATATTTTCACTGCCTGCAGCATACTGTCAAACACTATTTTCACTAAGAAGAAAATTTGGAGCACATTAATTTCATCTTTGAGGCCTTATCCACTACCATAACACTCTGAGCCCACGGCCAAGTGTCCCCCAGCTTCTACCATATCATTTTGTGCCCGCAGCTGTGGGTAAATATATCTTTGAAGCCTTAGCTGCGGGCATAACACACTATGTCCACTGCCTAAGGGTCCTCATCCACTACCTTTCCTATAGAAAGCCCACGAATCTGGCCCAGATCCACCAGTTTTGTGTCTGTGGACAGAACAGAAACCCTAACTTTTGTGCGATCCTCAAACCTAAGATTTCAGACCTCCATGCAAACTTATTTTGTCAAACCTGAGAAAGCCAAGACAACATATAAGAGAAGAAGATATATTGATCAATTGTGTCCAATTGAGCTTGAGGCCTCTTCTATTTATAGGCTTCCATGAGGGTCCATTTGAGGTTGAGGCTGACCTAACCCAATATACATGAGTTAATAAATAAATTCAAAAACCAACTTCTGCTTGTCCAAAGAAGGTGATCTTTAGGTCGATTTTTGTCCTCTCGAAAATTGGAATTCATTGCAATCATATTCTTTGTCCTTTGAGCTGGCCAAAGTGGAATTTGATCACAGCTTCTTAAGTTTAACATTAATATCTCTCTCTCTCTCTCTCTCTCTCTCTCTCTCTCTCTCTATATATATATATATATATATATATATATATATAATCTTGTCTTCTCTATAAACCAAGGTTTCTCTCAAACCCTAATTATCAAATCCTCATGCACTAAGTACCTAGGGTTTTCTTCATACCCTATAATGATTTTAGGTATCCACCATCCTCTTCTTACATCGATCAAAAGTGTCTCCATGGGGGTGATCTCCATGGATTTTCTTCAGCCTAGCTCTAATACCATGTTAATTTTTCATAGGGCTATATTGATATTTTCTTTGATAGTTTCATTTTATCATTTACACATTAAGTTCACCCCATATCATCATAACATTATTCAGATTTACATTATTATTATTCATCATCATATGCAAATATGTAGAAAGAACAATAACATCATCATCAATGCAGCAGAACATAAAGGAACACATGAAGAAAAGCATGCACACATAGAGACACCAGGATTGGTCGGAGACTATGAAAAAATCCACTATGGGTAAAACCCTTGCAAGTTATTCTTCTAGTAGATTTTCATCAAATGATTCAGCAAAAGAGAGTACAATGCTCCATATCTTTACAACAACTAGAATAACCATGAAACACATCTAAACATCAAAACCTATGATTCTGATAATAGTAATATATTATCATTGTTTGTAGCATACTGCCAAACATTGTTGTCACTGAGAGGAAGCTTTGGAGCACGTTAATTGAATCTCTTAGGCCTTAGACGCTACCATAACACTATGAGCCCGTGACCAAGGGTCCACCAGCTTCTACCATAGCATTTTGTGCCTGTGGCTGTGGGGAAATTTGTATTTGGAGCCTTATTCATGGGGGAATAACACACTATGTCTGTGGCCTAAGTGCCCTAAGCTACTACCTTGCCTATAGAAAGCCCATAGCTCTAGCCCGAATCCACCAGTTATGTGCCCACGGCCAAAACAGAAACCCTAACTTCCATGCAAGCCTCAGACCTAAGATTTCAGACCTTCGTGCAAATGCCTTTCATCAAACCTAAGCGATCCAAGACAAATATAAGAGAATAAGAGAGCTTGATAAATTGTGTCCAAATGACCTTGAGGCCTCTTCTATTTATAGGCTTCCATGAGGGTCCATTTGGAGTTGAGGCTGACCTAACCCAATATACATGAGTTAATAAATAAATCCAAAAAACAACTTCTGCTTGTCCAAATAAGGTGATATTTAGGTCGATTTTGGTCCTCTCGAAAAGAGGAATCCATGGAAATAATATTCTTTGTCATTTGAGCTGACGAAAGTGGATTTTGACCACATTTTCTGATTTTTTCTTAACATGTGGACTAATCAAAAGGAAATGCATGGCAAGGTTTTGGTGCATGAATGGTAATCTATAAAAAATTGCAATCATGGATTCAACACGACAACTACACTTCACAATAAAATTACAACATGTGAAGGTTACATTTAAAAACCATTGTGATTAAAAAACACCATCATTATGGAATAAATATAAAAAGGGATTTTAAAAAAACTATTATATATGTGTCACCTAATAGTGATGTATGTGCTACCATACACTTTTATATGTGCCTTCATATGTGTAGCACAACCCACAATGTGATACAACCCTACTATTAATATTCCTTATTTACAAACAAAAATATTACGTGTACACTGTGGGATAGATATATCCCTTCAAGAAAAGAAAAGAGTAGATTTAAGGATTTGAACCTTACCCTTTTATGTAAGACATTATCACTTACCACTGTACCATGCACTTGGAAAGCCTTATAAAATGGATCGAAATATATTTCTATTGGGGGTGGCAAGACTCTTTATTGTACAAATAGGAAAGTTAATGTTAAATTTTAATGGAAGAAGACATCGAATGTTGGGAGACCAATGCTTTTACCGTCTACTAAGTGTTGGGAGCTTGACAATAATGAGAGGGAGGGGGGTGAATCAACATTGTGCCAGATGGATCAACTTATACCAAATTTTTCCTTCTTTTACAATTAACTAATCTTTCAATGATTAGCAACACATTAAAATGTATAGCAACAAATCTATTCACAATATAATAAGAAGATAACACATGCATCAAAGATGAGCAACATATAATTAACAAGGCACATTCAACACCATCACACATGAGAACACGTGATATAAGGTGGAAACCCTTTCGAGATAAAAACCACCATCTTATTTGTCTACTTTGTTCTTCTTATTATTAGTAAAATATTCTTTTTCCATAATCACTTGGCACCACTAGTGTGCAAGCCCCAACTTGCAATGCATGCAAGCAACCACACACTCCAGGCCACTACCTGATGGAAGCCACCGCTTCCTGAAATTTACATGCCACCACCTGCTAGAACCCACCACTACCTCAACTATGCAGGCCACCACCTGCTGGATCCCCCAACACCCAATATTTTTTCCATCCACCACTAGGCTAAAGCCACCACTCCTAAGTTCTCAGGACACAACTCGAAGGAAGCCACTACTCCCTGAATTAGTAAGCCATTACTTGTCAGTAAGCTACCACTTTCACACTGAAGGTGATCCATATTGGATCATTATATTTTTTTTCATCCATATCGATGCATTAAGAGTGGAAAAAATAGAGGAATTATCTCAGGGGATCGTTTTTACCGGCGGGACCCATTTTGGCAAAACGGGGTCTGGAACCTTCTGGGAGAATTTTAAGACGTAAAATGAAGTTTTTTTGGGGTAATTTTTTTTTTTGCATTAGTGAACCACCTTTTCATTCTATTCCATACACAAATATATTTCCAATGATGCAAGAAGCCTGTCAATCAAAGTTCATTTGCGAAATTTATGCCACTCAGAAGTTGACCTTCCTGTTTTCACCACCATGGTTCGAGAGGATGCCACGTTAGCCCCCATTATTCATGGAAAAATGGTCTATCCACGTGAGTGTGATGTAAAAGGCTCTAGAAGTTTCTATATTTAACTCTGGTTAAGAGTTGAGGTAGTCAAACTTAACCACTAGTAGGCTATCAAGTTGTGTTATAACCATGCCACTAGGAGAAATAGGAGTTTCATTATTTCGAGTGAATTTATTCCATAGCTGAGAAAAAATATCCAAGAGGGATAAGAGGTATATCACATAGAGATGATTTTTTCACTTTAGTAGCCCATGGGCAACAATCCATACTTCCTTGTACCTGCAGCCATATTTCCAAACAGAGAAAGAGATCAGAGCAACCTCACCCTTCCAGCTGGGTTTTCTCCCAAAAGTGTTTCCCAGAGCATATCTTGTGTCTTATGTGTATGTGATATTTTATTTTTCCATTCTATATTTTCTACATAATCTCCATTCACATGCATGCACTAATTATAGTAAAATCTAAAGATCTAGAAATTTAATAAAATCGTAATAGTGTAGAATTTCAAAATTTTAATATATTATTATTAGATTTTTTGTGATGAAATATCTAGTGGAATAGCCATGACAGTTTACAAATCATATCGATATCATAGAAATTTTCTTTGGCTATTTTGTGGAGATTTGTAGGGGATGTAGATCGGCGGGGATGAAAATTGTCAAACCCTAATCATGATTGATGAATATGTAAATTAACCTTGTGATCCTACGAAGGTGAGGTTTTTTCGACTAGAAAAATAGGTCACAAATATAAATCGTAATGTAAACATCCTCATGGAGGTCCTGAGAAATAATATTTGGATATTTGGAGAAGATGGGGGTTCAAATGTAAAGGAGATCTCGAAAGGGGGATCAGGAAATCAGGAAGAAACAAAGAACCAGTCAAAGAAATAATCTTGAAAATATCAAGCCAGTTCGAGTGTCGCGAACCAATTATAGTCCCTATTTAAAATGGAATCAAATTTCAATACCAAGTTGTACCATGGTGAGGTCGATGCATTGAATTCGAATCACTACAAAAACTAGAAGTTTATTTCAATGTCCATCAAATTTAGTAACGACATAAAATCTCATTTGCACGGCTGAAATTAGAGGGCCATGCATTGACTTGGTGGGAGATCCAAATAGAGACCCTGAGGTTGGAGGGAGAACCTCTAGTGACTAAGTTGGAGGACTTAAAAACCCTCATTAAGTCACAATTTTATCCCATTAGGTATGTAGAGGACCAGTGGATGCGGTGGCACTACGTTAGGCAAAAGATGATCCAAACCGTGCAAGAGTACACCACCAAGTTCAAAAATATGGCTATATGTTGGGTACCTCTTCAAAGAACACAAATGTACTCCTAAAGTATTAGGGGGGTCTACACCGCCATATGCATGAGAAAGTGATGTTGTTCAAGCCCAAATTGGTGGACGAGGCTTGTGTACAAGAAAAATATTTGGAGAACATAGGCCTAAAGAGAGTGCAATCAAGTGGATTGGAGTAGAAGGAGAAACATGATGCTTCTAAGGATGGAAAGAAAAAGCAAAAAGGGGGAAAAGATAAAAATATGACAACCACAACACACTAGTGCAAAGATCCTAGCAACCACTGTAACATTGATGGCCATTTAGAGGATAAGTGATGGAAGTTGCATCCGGAGCTAAACTAGAAGAACAATAAGAAGAATAATCTCATGGCCATTGATTCAAGCAACCAAGTTGAAATAAACTCAGACGTGGATGAGAATATATTTTGTACGTCAGTGCAGAAGGAGGTGAATCTGAGAAGCCTTCAACAATAGGAAGAGAAAGAAATGACCAAACTCTTTCATATAAATATACATGTTAAGAAGAAAAATATTGATGCTATGCTTGACTCGAGATCGTAGGAGAACCTCATTGTAACAGAGTTGATCAAGAATTTGGGGTTGGAAGTTTGTGATCATCCAAACCTATATCCATTGGGATGATTAAATAAGAATGCAAATTTGAAGGTAACAAAATAGTGCAAAATTAGATTTGCTATCAATGCTGATTTTATTGATGAAGTAGATCTAGATGTGGTTCCCCTTCGGATGTATGTGGAGTCGTGTTTGGGAGTCCATACATGTACATGAGCACGCGTTAAAGGTGATGGTTTAAAACATGAGCACATATTCAACAAGATTCTTACAAATTCAAACACAATAGTTCATAAGCATATGTGTAAGTTAAACAACATACATCGCAAATATAACAAGAATAGTCCTACTGCATTTATAATATATGCATGAAGACATGTCCGCTCTAATTTTATTATATGTGAAATTTTCATTCATACATATAACATGACGAACCACTTGCCCCAATAGTGGAACATGAAATAAACAACACCTACTCCTCCCAAAGAAGTATACTCCCTCTGTGCTACGGAGAAGCCAAGGCTAACGTGTCAAAACTACCAAGCCATTTCTAAGCCTAAGCCTAGCCAAAATCTTGGCTCCCAAAAGCACCTACAAGAGTTATGAGGATGTATTTATAACCAAAGGGGGGTGACTCTTGGCATGTCCCCTTGGTGACTCTTAGACTCCCCTCATGACTCCTCACATTACATATGAATCTTCACATTCCATGATGGACATATGCAATTTTAGTTATACAATAATTACTAATAATATACATTTTTCACTCGTACCCATATAAGAAAAAATAACGTAGATACAACTTGACAACCTAACAAGACAAAACACTATGATGTTGGAGTTTGGGTGAACTCAATATAGAAAAACTTAACGTGATGTCTATCGGTCACATACTCATTCCAAGCTTGGTATTTTGCAATGATATCCACAAACCACGAGATGGTGTCAGGCTGGAAGCATACTCTTGCCTCAATAGCATAAGGGTACAATGTCTTGGAGTCAGTCTAAACCTCTTGCTCAATCAAGAACAACATTGTTTGAATTTGAACAGGGACACCAATGTAGTTCTTCATGTTTTGTATGTTTAGCTCTAAGTCCTCCTTGGTGGCGATCTACTCTAACTGCTTCAAGTAATCATCAATATCCTCTCGCACTTGGCGCCGCTTAGCGTGGGTGAGTGAACTGATTGATGGGATCTTGTGGGTTCTCACCATGAATTTTGAACTATTGTACAATCATGCATATTCAACCTGAATGTTTGTGATGAACGTGGTGAGTCGCTTGTTGTTCTGGATCAGTATCTAAACCTTTTATTTTTATAGCTCTTCCTACGGCTTCATCATCTTTACCAACATGAGTGGCGCTGCCTTGTAACACATTTTCCAATAATACACATAAGTGATGGAAGCTTGTACATTCTTAAGGATAGTGAATAACTCTTTGAACTGAAGTTGCAAGTTTTTGAATCAAACAACTGCCTTATGTACGGTCATGAGCTCCTCATATAAGTCCCGCATAGTGTCTCCAAGTGTGGATACTTCAACAAGTATCGTTGATCTCATTTATTCCAGGTGGAACTGTGTGGAAGTTGCACTCATCGTTGTTGTGTGAAGCTGTTCAATCTCTTTTCTGGAAGCCTATAGGTTTTGTACCAATTATTTTTTCTCGGTCATCAAGCACTGAGTGTTTTATTTCGTAGCACCTGCGAAGGAAAATTTGGCTTCGGCAATAGTTCTTGGATTCCTGCTGGTGTCCACCACAATCACCCTTTCTCTCATAAATGCATGGGATGCATGATCATCTAAGAAGTGATTTCTCTGTGCTTGTAAAATATTCTTTTTTAGTTCGTCGAATGATAGATGGTATGCATCCATCATCAGATCATCATCAAGGGGAACTACCTCCTGTTCCTTGCTCAGGGCTTACTCTATGGCTAAAGGTGGTGGAGTCTGAATGGTGGCCTGAGGTGCGTTGGGAATCAGGTCCACATCTTCACCTTGTGGCTCGGGTCCCACTTCCATGTACATGGCTTCAATCATTTGTTCAAGCTATTTAGCAAACTCCCATTTCTGCACATGTTTGCTCGCTCCTTTTGTTGTTGGTTGATCTTGTACTAACTCTTCAAACTTTAGGGGTGTCATCTCTTCTGTCATGGCACTTTTCCTTCTTTCATCTTCTTGCTTATGCCTCTCTTCTTGTTCTCTTCTTCTAATCTCTCGTTCTTTCTTCAACTCTTATTCTTCTCTCTATGCTATCTACACTTGTTCTTCTAAGTATGGCTTCTTTCTCTTCCTCCGCTTTGCTCTCTGTTGCATCTGTCTGCTCTTTTCTTTGGTTACATAAGTTTCTTTCTTAGTGAGATAATTTTCTTTCATTTTTCAGTTGTTTTCCTCTTCTTCATTGTTAGCTACCTTCCTCTTTCTTTTTTCCTGCACCCGACCGCTTCCTGTTGTTGCTGCTTCTTCCAGAACTGTTGTTGTCTATGGAACAACTTGAGAAGTCCCAGCTGTACTAATAAATTCATGATGTTGGGAGGAATTATAATAATTCTTCCATGGTTCCTCCTCCGGACACTGAAATATCATGTTGACCTAGTTGTAGTATACTCTCAGACAGTGGTCTTTGCAAATTCCCCTTAGATCATACATATTGTAACTCTATGCCGAACTCAAATCTGACTATGGATTTCCCTTCGACATCTACGACTTTGAGATTATTTACCTTGTATAATCCAAGCTAAAAAGGAAGAGTTGGACATGGTGCCTTCTTCATACTACTTAATGTTGTTGACAACCCTGTGGAGATATGATAAGATACCTCTTGCATGACAAGTTTTTTGGTGGCATATCTTGGAAAAATATGTGGCGGCTTCTGCCTGCCAAATACTCTGATCAATGTGCCATTTGGTAAGGCGAAAAAATTTGAAATCTTTGATGTCACCTCCATAGCTTCCCATGACATGCAAGATGGGTCTTGTTGAAAGATGATCCTGTAAAGTGGGATGATGAAGTGATCAGTAATCTTCTCCATGAATCCGCGATGACTGCAATCCGAGAGTAGCCTACAATAGATATGCACGACAGTTTCTCTCGGTGTCCATATTCAGTTCATGTTAGGAAACAAATTTTGTGTACAGACTGCATCCAGTAAGTATGCAGACATGTAGAAGTCTGCTTGCTCACCCTTGGGTGAATTCTGAGCTTGTGTCACATGGAATCTCAAATGATGAGCCAACAAATCTGACCAGATGAACAACTTCCCCTTGTTCACTACTTGGTTCAATAAGATATCCCACCCCTCAAGAAAGGTATCTATGTTTGGTTGGCCATATATTCTGCAAGCTATTATGACCAAAATATGATAGACCTTCCTAAGTGCCTCTACTGAAATCTATTTCTAGGAATGTAGCAAGCTTCTTCCCACTAGTGTTTCTGAATTTCATAGTTTTCTCATCAGTTTTTGAGACAACCCAGTTGATCACATCCTCACATGGGAAGTTTGTATACCTGAATGCAATCTTGTAAAGCCCTGATTTCCTAATGGTGAGATACACCTATCAGTCCTCTAAGGCTGCCTGAAATTTCTTTGTAAACTCATCTTTGATTTTTTTCCATGTTAGTTTTAATCCCTTCTCTGTAAACAGCTGAGTGTCCGCATAAACTGACAAGTTAACCAGAACTTGGTCAACTTATTTCCTAGTACTTCTTTCATTGGTTTCCTTTGAGGCATCTCTTTTAGGTGAAATTGTGAAAGTGACCGTTGGAAATATGCTCAACAACTATTGTATTTGTGGGACAGAAAAGACAATGATGATAAGAAAATATCAGTTATAATCAAAAATAATTTTAGTACATGTTCATGCAGCACACCGGGAAACCGAATAGAATTATTGCACAATTATTTCTGGGAAGAGGGTCTAACTGGCTAAGGGTGTTGCACACTGTGAAGTCCCAGTAGCTAGTGTCGAATCTTGAGGCTTGAGACTGCGCAATGCACATTTTAGCCTGGGCAGTGAGCTGGGAGAGACTGCAGATTGTGCAGTCTCAATGGCCAAGGATGTAGGCTGAGGCCTGGAACTGCATAGTGCACAGTGGGGCCAACCTTTACTACACATTCTGCAGTTCCATAGGCCAAGATCTAAGCTTGGGCCTCAATATTGTGTAATGCCCAACTAGGAAAAGTGAACTCTGGCTGAGGGAAAGGAAGATATACCCAAAGGAAGTGTAAAAAATGAGCAGATATGAGAGATAGTGAAGGCTTGAGTGTATATCTAACTAAGTGTGATTGAAACAAGACAAATTTAATTCATAAACTAAACAAATGAGAAGTGAATGAGATCGGTGAGGAGATTCGCCACAATGACGGCCGTCGGTGAAAAATGAAGAAACCGATGTGACACTTGTAAAAGGCAAATGATAACTTGAAAAAACACTTCTATAGGATAAATCAATTAAAAACCTCGACATACATGCAAAGAAACAAGAAAAACAACACTCATGCAAGCCAAACGGAAAAAAGCGACAAAAAAAAATGACTAAAGGTGATAAATGCAAAACTTACCCAGAAAAGCGACAACAATCGTATTGAAGGTTCCTTGATCTCCTCAGGAATGCTAGAGCTCCAAGATCGAGTGTGATAATGAGATCTAGGCATGTCAATTAAATAGATTTTAGAAATTAGGGTTTATGATGTGCATGCCACAAATCAAGGGAAAAGCGACACATGGAAACAAATTCCAAAAATAGGAGGTTCCCTTCCTTCGGTTTACTAAAAATAGATCCCTAGATTCTAGGGATGTTTTTTTCTCTTCAATTTTTTTCTAGGAAATATTTCCGTGCACATCACAGGGAAGGATTCTGCAATTTTAGAGAAATGGCAGCTCCTGAATCAGTGCACTCTGTGGTTTCTGAACTAAGTGAGGGATTGCGTAGTTTCTGGGCTCAATGTTATGCTACATGTCATGAATGCATGATTTTTGAGCTCAAGGCTAACTTCCAATCATGACTGTACAATTCTGAACATCAAGGTCAAGTCTAGATCCATGAATTACATAGTTTCTCGAGGAAATCCTAGAAATACTGCACAAGGCTTATATAAGAGGTTATCTTGTGGCTTAGAAAATATTTTCTAAGTGAATAGAAAGTGAGAACAAACATAACTAAAAGATAAAAATCAGTCAAATCATGAATACCAGATAGAAGTGCAAGGTAAGCTCCTGTGAAAAGAAGGTTAGGCTCCAAAATATAGGCGAAAAATTTTGTAGGGTGGTTGTAGCCGCTACAATACTGGTGACACACTAGTAGAAATGTAGCTCTCTAAATGAATATTGTAAGTTGTCCCATGTGAAACCAGTCTCACTCTTCGGGAAGTATTGCTCAATTCTTTGATTTTCACAACTTCCTCACTTAGTCTGAGTTAAAGACATAGCCACTTCCATCCTCTTCATCGAAGTAACACTAATCAAGCCAAGTCACACTAAGTTGTTTCGAATGGGGATGAGGATTATTTAATTGCAAAAGTAAAATAAAAATGCCAAAGTATTTATTTTCATCTCTGGTGTTGCTCCGTTGCCAGCAGGCCTGGAAAATACCCTGACGAAGTAACTTCAGGAGCATAAACATTGCTCTGTTTCCAGTGATCCTAGATAGTATCCCAATGGAGTTGCTTGCTTCACCTCTCTGCGTAGGAAGCCTTTCTCTTGTTTTTCCCTTTATTTCATTTTTTTCATTTTTTTTCATTTTCAAAGAACCATGCATAGGAATTTATTCATTTAATGAGGCAAAAGAGGGATCCTGAATTATTGAGAGTAAAAGATTTTTTCCCTTCAGAGAAGGATTTTTTTATACACCTCTGACATAATTGTTAAGGTTTACCTTCCCTACTTACTCTATTAGACTAGAGTGACATGGATTGATTGAAAAGATAAAAATAAATTAGAGTAGGAGGAACCAGTTAAAACCCAACAGCATGATTCCATCGTGACTCTCTTTGAAAATGAACATATTTTCCATTTGAGTATCATCAACCAAAAAAAAAAAATGCAAGATTCACGCAAAGAGAGGGAATAGAAAGAAAACCAAGTGTTGATAAAAGAACAACTTCCTCTTGGATTTCACCATATTTCTTGCTTCAGAAGCCAAACACGGTCTCATACAGAAACTAAACTAAGACTGAAAAACAAAACAAAGGAAATATACAGAATGAAAAACAAATCAAAGCAAAGAACAACGAAAATAAAACAATACTCCTACTCCTAACCTAAGCAAAACATAGGCCAAACTCACGTGAAGTGATACTTATAATGAAACCACTGGAACATTGGTTGATCTACGTGGGCGAGGGAATACATGTCAAGAAAGATAAGCAATTAAATCATGCAACAAGAAAGATAAGACAATGTAAAAAAAATGTTTGAAGTTTGAAAGAACGTGCATAAAAGTAAGAATGAAAAGCGCAAGGAAGACATTTTGCGGTTGTGTCATGGTGTCCTGACACAGTGCGAGCTGCAGACTTACACTCAAAAAAATTCAAACTGTGAGGTTGAGCAAACATAAATAAATAAATAAATAAATTCACTTTGGTTCTTGCAAAATACTACTCCTCCAATGATTGAGCGATAGGATCGTGAAAAACATATGGAGGATTCGAAAATTGTAAAACAAAAGGATCAATATGTGTGGTAGAGTTATGAGAAGCCTCGACAGATTAAAAATTCTTCTAATTAGATATGGAAATGAACCCAAGAATATGAGAACCTGAAATAACCATCAGCTGGAGCTGAAGTATCTGGACATGAGGAAGTTCCAACTCATCGGATGGTGGATCATCAAACATAGGTTTCTTTGAAAAATCGACAGTGGAAAAATCAACATAGTGACTAGATGAATCAAATAACATGTCACAATAACCATGATTATAAAATTCAATATCACCAATGGAGGCATCTTCATGATCTAATGAATCATATAGAGGGGAATATGAAAAGAGATAAATTTCACCCTTTATGTTTCTAGAAAGGTATGATGAGGAGTTGGGAAGATCCGTGATAGAAAAATAATCCTCCTTGCATTTAGATGAAAAAATGACATTCCATGAATTTTGCGATTGATTGGAATTATGTGTAGTATCACAAATTGAATTCTCACATGACTTAAACAGAATGACAAAATCGTGGAAAATTTTAGGATAATGCGAAAGAGTTACGGAAGGAAGAGAGTCACCCTTCATAGCATATTATTGTTCGGCTCTTGAATCCCACGAATACTCATCATAAATGACATCGCAGTTTGGCTTCTCAAGAATAACTCCATCCAACACCTGATCCTCATGAACATCAAAGGAGATATTTGAAACAAATGAACTCACAAACTCGCAATTCGGAGGATCAGAGGGACCGAAGGATGGAGAATGCAGAGGAAAAATTTTATCACACTCATCAACCTTGCAATCAGAAAATGCGTAGAGGTTCTGAGTGTGTGAGGTTGGAAGAGGTAGTGACAGTTCAACATGAAATTTCTGAATTTTTCCACCTCAACCTGCAGTACTAGAGTTTTTTGATGAGAAGCGGACGGAGGGTCACTTGGAACAACAACCTTATCTGTTGCATATTTGGAAGCTCTAGTCTCGCGATAAGGTGGGAGTGACATGAAAAATTTTAAGTCTTGAGGATTTAGTGAAATGTGAACAACATATATAAATTTTTCAGTCAATATATCCCACTCAAATTCATTTTCTGTAAATTCACAAAAAAGATGTACAAAACAATTTTGAAAATGACGTAGCGATACATCAGGTGATTTTTGCAAGTCTAAAAAATTTTGGCATAGATGTTTGTGGTCATATATGTCAAATCTTGGAATAGCTTTGTGAAAAAGTGTTTGAAAGGGTGAATGGAGGCATTGGTCAATGTGTGACACCATTGCCTTATGCGCCCTTTAAACGTAAGAATGAACAACCTACAACCAACATCCTCAAGGGGGATGTTATGCCTTGTGAAAAATTGAAGAAATTGATCAGTATGCTATGGCAAGGTTGTTTCACCCTCGCCATAAAATTTAAGGTGTGAAAAGTCATCAACAGTATTTGTGGGCATTTGCAATCTTGGGTTACTTGAAAAACATGTTGGGAGTAAGATTGTGGAAGAAGTCATGAATTGAGTGCATAAATTCAAAACAGACTTCAAGGGCTAAATTTTTTATCTGGCCCTCCTTCTAGCGCGATAAATGTTGACAGTGTTGGAACCACCAACATTCAATGGATCTCCCCAATATGAAGTCCCAACTAGACCTCACACCATTTGGAGTAGGAGTCCCAGCAGTAGGGTGTTTAATGATATGCCTTGAATTTCAAAAAGAATAGAGTGGTGCACGGTGTCTTCTGTTAAAGAAAGTGTGTGACCCTTTAGAAATTCAATATGATGCATGAGCGGTTCTAACATGCAAAGAGGAAAGGAAGTGCACTCCTTGGAAGCCTGTAACAGTACACATCTTTAAAGGAACACACAAGCTGAAATACATCACACAAACTAACAAGAAAAATATTCCACAATTTAAAGGTGATGAGTTAAAATATGAGCACACATTCAACAAGATTCATACAAATTCAAACTAAATAGTTCATAAGAATATGCGTAAGTTAAACAACATAAATAAAAAATATAACAATAATAGTCATACTACATTTACAATATATGCATGAAGACGTGTCAACTCTGATTTTATTATGAGTGAAAGTTCCATTCATACATACAACATGACGTACCACTTGCCCTAATAGTGGAACATGAACTCAACAACACCTGCTCCTCCCAAATATGTATACTCCCTCTACGCTACAGAGAATCCAAGGCTGACACAAAACTCCCAAGCCCTTTCTAAGCCTAATCCTAGCCAAAATATTGGCTCCCAAAAGCCCCCTACAAGAGTTATGAGGATGTATTTATAATCAAAGGGGGGTGACTCTTGACATGCCCCATTGGTGACTCTTGGACTCCCCTCATCACTCCTCACATTACATATGACTCTTCACATTCCATCATAGACACATGGAAATTCAATTATACAATAATTTCAACTAATATACATTTTCCACCTGTACCCTTATAAGAAAAAATAGGGTAGATACGACTTGAAAACCTAATAGTACAAAACACTATGATGTTGGAGTTTAGGTGAACTCAAGCCGGGAAAACTCAACTTGATGTCTATCATTCATATAGTCATGCCAAGCTTGGTATTGTGCAATTATCTCCCCAAACTGAGATGGTGTCAGGCTCAAAGTGGACTCTTTCCTCTATAGCATTCGGGTACAATGTCTTGCAGCCAGTCTGAACCTCTTGCTAAATTAGGAACAACATCGTTTGAATCTTAACATGGCCACCAATGTAGTTTTTCATGTTCTATCTATTCAGCTCCAAGTCCTCCTTGGTGACGATCTACTCTAGCTGCTCCAAGTACTCATAAATCTCATGTCACACTTGGTGCTTACGCTTAGCATGGGTGAGTGAACGAACTAATGAAATCTTGTGATTTCCCACCATGACATCCAAAATGTTTTACAACCATGCATATGCGGCCTAAATTTTTGTGATGAACGTGGTGAGTTGCTTGTTGTTCTAGATCAATATCTGAAACTTGATTTCTCTAGCTTTTCCTGTGGCTTCATCATCTTTACCAACGTGAGTGGCGCCGCCTTGTACCACATTGTCCAATCATGCACATAACTGATGAAATATTTCACATTCTTAAGGATAGTGACAAACTCTCTGCACTTAACCTGCAATTTTTTCAATCAGACAACTGCCTTATGCACGGTTATGAGCTCCTCGTATAAGTCCCGCATAGTGTCTCCAAGTGTGGATACTTCAGCAAGTATCACTGCTCTCATTTCTTCTAGGTGGAACTATGAAGAAGCTACACTCTATGCTATTATGTGGAGTTGTATAATCTCTTGTCAGGTAGTTTGTAGGTTATCATCCATCAAGTACTGAGTGTTTTATTTTTTATCACCTGCGAAGACCAAGTTGGATTTGGAAATAGCGTTTGGATTCCTGTTGGTGTTTGCCAAAATCACCCTTTCTCTCATAAATACAGGGGATGCATGATCATCCAAGAAGTGCTTTCTCCACACTTGTACAATATTCTTATGTAGTTCATCAAATGATAGATTGTACACATCCATCGTCGAATCATCATCAAGGGGAACTACCTCCCCTTCCTCACTCAGGACTTGCTCTGCGACTGAAGGTGGTGGAGTCTGAATGGTGGCCTGATGTGCACTGGGAATTAGGTCCACATATTCATATTGTGTCTTGGGTTCCACTTCCATGTCCGTGACTTCAATCTATCGTTCAATCTCTTTAACAAACTCTCGTTTTGGCTCCTGTTCGCTCACTCCTTCTATTGTTGGTTGATCATGTACTGACTCTTCAACTTGTATGGGTGTCATCTCTTCCAAAGTGGCACTTTTCCTTATTTCCACTTCTTTCTTATGTATCTCCTCTTGTTCTCTTCTTCTAAGCTCACTTTCTTCCTTAAACTCGTGTTCTTCTCTCTGTGCTCTCGACACTACTTCTTTTAAGTATTGTTTCCCTCTCTTCCTCCACTTTTCTCACTATTGCCTTTTTCCCCTCTTTGTTTCAATTTCCAAAGCTAATTTATTAGTGAGAGGATATAATTTCATTTTTCAGCTATTTTCCTCTTCTGCATTGTCAACTACCTTCCTCTTTCCTTTTTCCTACACCATACCACTGCCTGTTGTTGATGGTTCTTTCGGAACTGATGTCGTCTGCGTAACAACTTAAGAAGCCCCAGACATACTAATTGGTTCATGAGGTCAAGAGGAGCTACAATATTTCTTCCAGGGTTCCTCCTCTAGCCACTGAAATATCTCGCTGACCCATTTCTAGTATACTATCTCACAATGGTCTTTGCAAATTCCCCTCAAATGATACAGATTGTAACTCTTTGTGCCGAACTCGAATCTCACTATGGCTTTTCCTCGGGATATGCGAATTTGATATTCTTAATCTCATATAAATCGACCTGCAAAGGAAGAGTTGGCCACGGTACCAGGAACTAGTGTCGAAGCTTGAGGCTTGAGACTACAAAATGAATATTTCAGCCTGGGGAGTGAGCTGGGAGAGCATATTGATTACGGTCTTAGCAGCCAAGGATCTAGGATGAGGTCTGGGACTTCACACTGCATAGTGGTTCCAACTTGTATTGTGCAATGTGTAGTTCCAGAGGCCAATCTCTAAGCTTGGGACTCAATATTTCGTAATGCCAAGCTCGGAAAAGTGAACTTTGGCCAAGGGAAAGGCATATTTTCCCAAGGGAAGTGTGAAAAATGAGAAAATATGAGATAGAGTGAAGGCTTGAGTGAAAATATGACTAATTTTGATGGAAATAAGACAAATCGAGTGTAGAAACTGAAAAAAAAAAAAAGTGAATGAGATCGGTGAGGAGAGTCACCGCAACGACGGCCATCGGTGAAAATGAAGAAATCGATACAACACTTGTAAAAGGAAAATGATAAATTGAAAAACACTTCCACATTCTAACGAAATTTAAAACGCCAACATGCATGCAAAGAAATAAGAAAAAAAACACTCATGCAAGCCAAATGGAAAAAAGCGACAGAAAAAGAGACTAAAGGCGATAAATGCAAAACTCACTCGATAAAGTGACGACAATCATACTGAAGGTTCCTTTATCTCCTCAGGAATGCTAGATCTCCAATATTAAGTGTGAGAATGAGCTTTAGGGGTGTTGATTAAATATATTTCATAAATTAGGGTTTATGACACACATGCCACAAATCAAGGGAAAAACAACACATGGTGATAGTTTCTAAAAATAGTAGGTGCGCTTCCTTCGAGTTACTAAAAATAGATCCCTATATTCTAGGGATGCTTTTTGATTTTCTGATTTTTCTAGGAAAAATTTCCATGCACATCACTGGGAACGATTGCACGGTTCTGAAGAAATGACAACTCCCAGCTCAGTGCATTATGCGGTTTCTGAGCTCAGTGAGGGGTTGCACAATTTCTGGAATCAATGTTCAGTTGCATGTCATGATTGAAAAATTTCTAGCTCAAGGCTGCCTACCAGTCATGACCACGCAATTCCAAACATCAAGGTCAAGTATGACTCCATGAATTACGCATTTTTTGGAGGCAAGCCTAGAACTGTTGCACAAGGCTTAGACATGAGGTTAGCTTGTGACTTAGAAAAGAATTTATCAATGAATAGAAAGTGGGCACAAGAATAAATAAAAGATAAAAATCAGTCAAAGAATGAATACCTAATAGTAGTGCAAGGTAAGCTCCTGTGAAAAGAAGTTTAGGCTTCAAAATATATGCAATTTTTGGAGGGTGGTTGTAGCCACTACAACACCAGGATAGATGATCTGCTTAATCAATTGCAGTAATAAAAATACTTTACCAAGATAGACATGAATTCTGGATATCACCAGGTTCGAGTCAAAGAAGAAGATACCTGGAAGACCACCTTCAAAACCATACAAGGTTTTTATGATTGGTTACTCATGCCTTTGGCTTATGTAATGCACTAATTATGTGTATGAGATTAATGAATGGTGTACAACACCATTTTATAGATTCATTTTTTATTGTCTATTTGGATAATATACTGGTATATAGTGCTATCTGGGAGGAGCACATTTCACATTTGAAGCAGGTGTTGGAGACATTGAAGAAGCACAAACTGCTAGAAAATCTCAATAAGTGCGAGTTTATGTAGAAATCTTCGCTGTATCTGAGGTATTTGTGTTATGCACCAACTTAAAAAATAGAAGAAAAGATAGATAAACGACTTAAAAATTATCCTCTTTGAGGGGGAAACCTCTTTTACATTACATAAATGAACAATTCTTGGATGATACAAATGATAATACCTCCTTGGTATATATAGGAGTCTAAGGGGTCACAATATAATCAAAGCCTACATAACAATAATAATGTAAGGGAACAACAATAACAATATGGGGACTACATGGGCACAAGAATAATAATAGGGGGCTATGCTAACAATAACAATAAGGGGGCCACACTAGTATTATGGGGGCCTAACACGCTCCTCTACTTAAAAAAATTCTTGTCCTCAATGTTTGAGTAGTTACAGATGCTTTTGTATAAAATTCTCATCCTCCCATGTGGAATCTTCAATGGGTAAGTTCTTCCACTTAGTGAGAAACTTTGAAATCAATCCATTCCATAGTTGTCCGGTTCTTGTTTCCGTGACTACTTTAGGCTCAAATCTGAATTTTCCTTCTTCATCAATTTATGGAAATATTGTTTGAACTAGGAGCTTTTCACTAACAACCTTCTTTAAGCATGCAACATGGAAAACTAGGTGTACTCAGGAAGATGGAAGGAACTCTAATGTGTCCTCCATAGTACCAATATTTTGCAACACCTTGTAAGGACCATAGTACTTGGGTGATAATTTATTAATCTTATTAGCTTGCTTGAGGTACATTATTTTGTATGGTTGTAGCCATAAAAATACCAAGTCACCTACATCAAAACTTCTTTCACTGCAATGTTGATTTTCCTATTGTTTCATTAGATTCTACGCCAAAGTGAGGTTATCATTTAAGAGTTGTAGAACTTGTTGTTGATTCTCAATGTGATCTTTCACTGCTTGAACCCTATAATTTTCTCTTAAAGATGATGTGATGAACGATGTATGATATCCATAAAGTGCCATAAATGGGTCATTTTTGCAGAAATATGGAAGTTTTATACCACCATTCAGCTATAGGTAACCACTTGACCCATTGTGTTTGTTTATCAGATACAAAGCAATGAATATATCCTTCCAAACATATGTTCACTATCTTAGTTTTCCCATCATATTGAGGATTATAAGATGATCTATGGGCTAATTGATTACCAAGACAATAAGATAATTTCATCCAAAACATTTCAATGAAAATGGGATCTCTGTCACTTACAATAATATTTGGGTTTCCATGTAGCTTTTGAATTGTTTCCATAAATGAAATATCAATTGTACTGAATTTAAAATTATGAGATAATGCACAAAAGTGTGCATATTTGGTAATTCTATCAAATACCACCATGATGACACTCTTTCCTTCAAACTTGGGTAAACTTTTGATAAAATCCATTGAGACCTCCTCCTAATGTTGAATTGGAATGGCTAAAGGTTTAACATACTGAGGGTCTTAATTGTCTCAACTTTATTTTTTTGTCAAACCAAACATTCTGTCACAAACTTCTGAATATCATATTTAAGGCCATCCCAAAAAAATTCCTTGTTGACCCTGTGGTAAGTTTTTAAAAATCCCAAGTTCCCTCCTAAGGGGGAGGTGTGAAATTCCAAAATAATATTTTGTTTTAGTTGGTAATTATTACAAAGATATAAGCGATATTTGTAACATAATGAATCATTTTTCCAAATAAATGTATCATATGTATTGGGATCTTGATGCAAATTTTGGATGAGTGTCCAAACCTCTTCGCCATTTTTCCATTCATCCCTTGCTTCATTTATCCAATCAGGTTGGATAATAGAAATGGCACAAAGCAATGTTTCCACATCCTCATCCTTTCTTGAAAGTGCATCTGCAACAACATTTTTCTTCCCTTATTTGTAGATGATTTCAAATTCATAACCCAACATATTTGTGACCCATTTTTGTTTCTCTTCTAAAGATAATCTTTGTTTGAAAAATTATTTAAGATTATCATGATCTATTTTTACCTTGAAGTGTCTTCCCATTAGGTAAGGTCACCATTGTCTTAGTGCATGTATTATTTCCAACATTTCCTTCTCATAAATAGGTTTATGTAAATACTTTCCCTTGATTGGATGACTTTCAAAAGAAATGGGTCTTCCTTCTTGCATAAAAACAACACTAATTCCATTTCATGAGGCATCATGTTCCACAATAAAGGTTCTTGGAACATTGGCTCTGTAAGATGTTCAAAGGTCGTAGTCGCTTCTGGAGTCCAAGAAAAAACATCTTCCTTTAGTAATTTTTTTATAGGTACTATTATTCTCCCATATTTCTTAACAAACTTGTGATAATACCTTGTCAATCCAAGAAATCCTTGAAGATGATTTAGGGTTGTGGGGATTTTCCATTCCTTAATGGATTTAATTTTTTTAGGGTCTACCTGAACACCCTCATGAGATACAATATGACCCAAATATTCCACCTCCTGTACTCCAAAGAAACATTTGGAGGTTTTTTCATATAATTGTTTCTCCTCTAATATTTTGAGAACCCTATCAACATGTTGAACCTGATCCTTCCAAGTCTTGTTGTAGATTAGTATATCATCAAAAAAATACTAACACAAATTTTCTAAGGAAGGGTTTGAAAATGGAATTCATCAAACCTTTAAATGTGGAAGGTGCATTAGTAAGGGTAAAAGGCATGACCAAAAATTCATAATGGCTTTCATGAGTTCTAAATGTTTTTTCAAAATGTCTTCAATCTTCATTATAATTTTATGATATCATGAATGAAGATCTAGCTTGCTGAAGTAAATTTATCCATGTAATTAATCCAACAATTCATCAATGACAAGAATGGGAAATGTATCTTTAATAGTGAGCTTGTTGAGCTCCCTATAATCCAGACACATATGCCATGATTCATCCTTCTTGTGCACCAATACTACTTGAGCAAAGAAATAACTTTGACTAGGTTGAATTATACCGACCTCTAGTATTTATGAAACCATACGTTCAATTTCATGGAATCAAATTAATAACATGACCATGATCATGAATAGGTGGGAGGCCTTTGAGAGTCTCAAATACCTTGGAATGATTTTCCAAAACTTTTTGGAGATCTGGAGAAATAGATGATTTTGATGTTTGAACCTCTAGTGAGAATAATTGTGCAATTACACCCCGTTGCTATTTCTTCAGAAGTTTTGTCATGCCATTAGAGATGATTATATTACCTGGTCTCCATGTGATACCCCTTAATTCAACTTCCTTTCCTTCCCAAAAAAAATTCAAGAAAATTTCTTGAAAATTAAAATCTATCGTCCCCAAAGATTGTAACCATTGGACTCCTAGTACAACATCAACACCATCCATTCGAATGGAAAGAATTGGACTATTAAATACATATTACCACCTAGTTAGCTTTATATTATGGCACTTTCTAGAGAAATTTATAGTTCCTCCAATTTCAACCATCACTTGACACTTGGGTGTTGGATATAGAAATCAATTTAATTCCTTGGTGATCTTATAATGAATAAAATTATGAGTACTACCTGAATCAATCAAAACTATTATCTTTTTCTTCTTGATATATCCTTCTATATTGAGAGTTTGAGGAGTGGTAATTCCCGCTAATGCATTACAATATATGGTTAGATTCATTTCTTATTTATCTAGGGTTTTTTCCTGGTGTATATCCTTCTCTTTTGATGTTTCTTGTTCCTTTTCTTCCTCTTCTTCAATATCTATGTAAAATAATTTCTTATCAGCACACTTATCACATTTAGTCTATTTTCTATCCCAAATGTAATAAAACCCTTGTTCTCTTTTCTCTTCCAATTGTTTTGTTGTCATCCTTGTAGGTTGTGGAAGGCTAGGAGAAAAAAACTTCCATCTTTATAGTTGTGAGTGGTAGAATTCCTTGCTGCCATGATTTTTATTTCAACTTTTCTTGCCACCCTAGATGCTTTCTCCAATGAATCAAGTTCCTAAAGGTGAACCTCCTGTTGGATGTTATCCTTTAAAGTCCATATGAATAAATCAATCCTATGCTCCTCTAGAATATCAATTACCCCGATATTCATTTTTTGGAATTCCTCAATGTGCTCCACCATTGAACTCTTTTGTTTGATATTTATCAATTGGCTAAAGAAGGTGTTGTTGTTTGTATCCTCATAATGTGTTATCATTCCTCTGTAAACATTGACCAAATGAAAAGTGGTTTATGAGAAAAAATCCATCGACACCATACAGACTGATTCGGTTATAAATATAAAGATGCAATATGTACCTTTTGTGTGTGGTGCACATCATGGAGATCAAAATATTGCTCCATATGTAGTATCCATGTTACTAGATCCTTGTCATAAAAATTCCTCATATCAATCTTTGGAATGTGGTGGGTCTTAAAACAAAATTTGGAGTCTCTAAAATCATAATTCATACTATTTTTTCCCTCGTCATGTTTTTCATGGATTACGTTGTCACCACCAGGAAGCATTTATTGCAATAATTGTCAACCCTTCCTTCAAGACTTCCTTTTTGACATTCATCATTGCTTCCACATTAGTTTTTAAACCGTTCATGTCACCTTTTATTTATGATTTTAAACCATCCATGTCACCTTTTATTTTTTATTTTAAACCATCCATGCCCACTTTTAAGCCATCCATGTTCCCTTTTAGTTCATCTTTGGTTCCTCTTTCTGAGAGCGAAATTTGTTGCACTTGGTCCCGTAATTTTGATATATCATGTTGTAATTATTCCTCTTCATGCGTCATAGTAGGGCTTTCTGAGGGCTTACTGTATATAGAATTATTTTGTTTGGGAGGAATTTTAGCACCAAATACTGATATTTATGCTTCAATATTCCCTTTGAATCACTTCAAATTTATTTTTCAAACAAAAGTTATGCAATTTAAAAAAAATACACATATTTTTCCTGATTTTAGGATATCGATATTGAAATGGTTTTACCTCTATAATTTTGGATCTCTAAGATTTTAAATTATGTACTACAGTATCCCTCTGAATATTCTTTCCAATTCCACAAGTATGACCAAAATTAGGTTTTTCAAGACAAATATATGCCCAATCTCCCACGATGACCTAATTATGGACTAGTTCAGTAGATTGAACCTGTAAGGAATGCCACATGTCACTTTTTCAACCTTTGTCCCTGAAATTGATACAAGGAAACCAAAATTTTGTGCACTTTCAGTAAATTTTTACAAAATTTAAATCCGATGCTCATAGATAAATTTATGACTATTTTCCCAAGGTCACATGTTTGAGACTAAATTATGGATCATGCAAAAACCCTAAATTCTTCAAACCATATCTCAGAAAATATAGTGAAACAAGATGTGAAATTTTTACAGAAACAATATTACAACACTATGTGGTTTAAATTTCATCTTTATAAGCTTCATAGAAAAAAAAATTATAATGAAAATTTGACAATTCCGTTTGAAGCATCACTGATTCACCCCCCCCCCCCCCCCCCCCCCCCCCCTCTCAATATCTTTCCCAACATCAAAACCCTAGAATTCAAATATATGATACCAAATGTTATATAACCATCTCACAATAAAAAAGAAAATATAGATCAACGACTTAAAAATTATACTCTTATAGGGGGAATCATCCTTTTCATTACATAAATTAACAATTATTTGATGATACAAATTATAATAACTCCTTGGTATATATAGGAGTCTAAGGGTTCATAATATAATCAGAGCCTACATAAAAATAATAATGTAAGGGCAGAATGATAGCAATATGGGGGATACATGGGCACAAAAATAATAATACGGGGATACACTAGTATTATATAGACCTAAGAATGTGATTGGTGGAGGAGATATGAATATATATCCTTCAAATATGGAGGCCATTATGAAATTTTCGATGCCGACTAATATTTATGAGGTCAGGAGTTTTAGTGGGGCACCATAATACCTGAGGAAATTCATAGCCTAATTTTCAATGGTAGAAGCACTTCTCCATGCCTTAACAACAAGTGGAAAGCATTTTTAGTGGGGAAAAGGTTAGCAGAAGGATTATGAGTTGCTAAATAAGAAGATAAGTCAAACACTAGTTATGCCATTACCAAATTTACAATGACCCTTTTAAGTGGAGAAAAATGCGAGTGGGTATGCTATGGGAGTTTCCTTGATGCATGGAGGTAAGAATGTATGCTACCATTATAAATTATTTCATGGGGTAGTTCTTAACTACCCTACCTACACAAGGATATATATGCTATGGTGCAAGATGTGAAGAAGTGGGAGAACTATCTGATGGGAAAGGAGATAGTAATCCACACATATCACCAACTATTACAGTACTTGAAGGCCCAGAGTAAGATATTGTAGATCGAGCATTACAAGTTTCCAATAGTTTCATTTGGTGATCAAGTATAAGAAGGGAAACACCAACATTCTTTCAATTCCACCCACATCAAAGATCACAACTTTTAGGACTCTTATGCACATGGATCCATTCACCGATGATGCATACAAAGAGGCATATTTAGAGGATGAGGACTTCAGGGAGGTGTATCAACAATTGCAGAGTCAGATTCATGTGCATGATGGAGACAACACCTTTGATTACCATAATCAGGATGGGTTACTCTACAAGTTGGATAAGTTATGTGTTCATATAGGTGAGCGATTATAGATTATTATATAGGCACACACCTCCAATATCACATGGAAATTTCATGTAGGGAAGACCGTGGAAAACTTGCATAGGTATCTGTATTGGCCCAAGATGCAAGAGCAGGTATCTAGGTTCATAAGAGGATGCATGCTTTGTTGTACTAGAAATCCCAGCAACAAGAAATTGGGTTTATATCATCCCTTACCTATACCTACTCGTCATTAGGAAAACATTTCCATCTAATTTATGGGAGGTTTACCAACAACAAGGAAGGGGCATGACTAGATGTTCATGGTAGTTGATAGGTTCAAAGAGATGTGATTTATGATGCCTTGTAAAATATCATCAGTTGGAAAGAAGAAATACACTTGTTTTATGGTCAAGCCTAGGTGCACTTTGGGATACCAAGGAGCATCATTTCATATAGAGATATAATATTTCTCAGTGCTTTCTAGACTACATTGTAGGAGAATATTGACACAAATTTGAAGAGATATACAACATTCCATCCACATATAGATGGGAAGACATAAGTAGTAAATAATAATTTGGTGCAATTTCTGAGGGGATACAACCAGAAGCATCCAAAGTCATAGGATTAAATTTTTTTTATATACAACATTTTTACAACAAAGCAGTCCACATTTCTACAAGAAAATCCCCAATTGAAACTTGTATTGGATATTTTCCACCTTCACATTTGGATATTTCATATGGGAAATAAGGAGGAGTGATGGAATATCTTATAAGAGATGCTTTGAGGGCTGAAATTTTTTAGATAATATCAATAAAATCCATCTATAGTTACAAGAAACATTATAGAAGTCATAGGAGAAGTATAAGGGCATGCATGATCAACACAGAACAGAGAAATAATTCAGGGTGGGAGAAAAATTATGGCTACAGTTGAACAAGGAGAGGTCGTAGGGGTCTGGTAAGAAAATAAAGGCTCTGAGGTATGGTCCCCTTGAGATATCAGAAAAGGTGGGTGATAATGCTTATCGAATCTGCTTACCACCATACTATACGCATTTACTCAATTGTGAATGTAGATAATTTGAAACTCTATGAGCCTTCCATGCTACATCAGGAAGAGGAATAGGTCCTAACTTCTGTGGATGATTTGGCACCAGATTCTCAAGAAGAATTGACATAAGATACAATATTGCAGTAGAGGTCTAGACTACAAGACAGGTGAAGAATGACCTTTGAAATATTGGTTTGAAGGGACAACTTCCATGCAAAGCTAAATGGTACACCAGAGAGAAGGCAAAGGAAAAATGTCCTCACCTCATTCAACAGAATATTTTGGGGACTAAAATATTCCAAAATGGGGAGGTGTGATTTAGATTGGATCATTATATTTTTTTTCATCCATTTCAATGCATTTGAAGTGGAAAAAGTGGAGGAATTATCTCGCGGGACCATTTTTACCAGCGAGACCCAGTTTGGAAAAATGACGTCTGAAACCTTCCAGGAGCGTTTTAAGGCATCAAACAATGTTTTTTTGGGGTAAAAAATTTCTACTTTAGTGTATCCCCTTTTCATGTTATTCTACACACAAATATATTTCCAATGACGCAAGAAGCACATCAATCCGAGTCTGTATGCGAAAGTTATACCACTAAGAAGTTGAACTTTATTTTTTCACCACCATGGTTCAAGAGGATGTTGCGTAAACCCCAATTATTCATCAAAAAAAGGGATATCCAAAAGATTTTGATGTAAAATACTCTAGAATATTCTATATGGTAACTTTGGCTAAGAGTTTAGGTAGTAAAACTTAAACAATAGTAGGCTATCGGGTTGTGTTATAACCATGCCACCAGGAGGAATGGGCATTCCATTCTTTCGAGTGAATTTGTTCCATATTTAAGAAAAAATATCTAAGAGGGATAGGAGGTAGAGCACAGAGAAAGGATTCGTTCACTGCAATATCCCATGAGCCACATACCGTACTACTTTGTACCTATAGCCATATATCTAGACTGATAAAGTGAGCGGACAAACCTCACCTCCCAGCTAGGTTTTCTCCCGAAAGGGTTTCCCAGAGCATATCTTGTGTCTTAAGGGTCTGAGAGATTATATTTTTCTTATCTCTATTTTCTACATAATTTACATTCGTATGCATGCACTAATTACAATAAAATATACATATCTAGAAATTTAATAAAACTATAATAGTGTAGAATTTAAGTTTTTTAATATAATATTATCATATCTGTTGTGATGAAATATCGAGTGGAATATCCACGACAGTTTATGAATCAAAATGCCCCCAACATTCAAGCTCTCGCGTTTCACACATTTTCAAGCTAGGATCCACCTGCAATAAACTCAACTAATTGTAGGCCTCATTTCATCCAATTTTCATACTAGACCCACATAGTCTCTTTACTAAGTATCAAGGAAAAAATATCAATCCTCTACTGACTCTGTCATTTTCAACACTAGCACAAGATCATTAACAACAATACAATCTCACTATTAAACCCTAAAAACATATATGCAAATAATTTGATCCAAAAATACATAGCATCAATGATATCCTCACTTAACCAAACAACTCACTAGAGAACCCTAAAACAACATGTGAACCAATACAATAGCATATGGAATATATCAACAACATGTCTGCAAAAATATACTGGCATCTACAATGTATGTAATACAATATATCAAGAGAACATGATATATGATTATTTGCAACAATACTCTATCCAAAAACTCCTTGATATTCACTTTGAGCTTCTCTACAACCTGCAACACAAACTTGTCAGAAATTTGACCTCTAATCCAATGTCCCTACAATAGCAACTACAATAATACTCTATTCTCCATGTCAACAGGAACATGACACTAGATAAGAAATAGAAACTTTGATCATCTTCTCTCCTGAATTACTTTCGTCATCTCTACACTATTGCTTCAAATATGATCTCTAATTTTCACTCTACATTACTGTACCTCACATTCTCACTCCATCTCACAGTTTATTCTTGATGCTTTACAATGACTCACGCTCACAATAATTCCAACCACTCCTCTATAAAAATTTCTCATATAAACAAAAGTTTCAGAATGATTATACAATAATTACAACAAGAAATGGAGAACCAATCACCCATGTTAATATAACATTGATATAGTCTCATACATTGAACAATTCTCATTGACTCGATCCACCATTATCTTCTTTGAATGAGAGATATTTTTAAAAATAATCACATGGAATTTTCGAATGCCAAATTTTCAAACGTCGAATTTATGAACGCCAAATTTGTGAGTGCAAAATTTATGAAAACCAAATTTGTGAATTCCATCAAAAGGAACATGACACTAGCTAAGAAATAGAAACTTTCATCATCTTCTCTCCTAAATTACTTTCTTCATCTCTACACTATTGCTTCAAATATGATCTCGAATTTTCACTCTACATTATTGTACCTCACATTCTCACTCCATCTCACAGTTTATTCTTGATGCTTTACAATGACTCACACTCACAATAATTCCAACCACTCCTCTATAAAACTTTCTCATATAAAAAAAAATTCTGGAATGATTATACAATAATTGCAACAGGAAATGGAGAACCAATCACCCATGTTAATATAACATTGATATGGTCTCGTACATTGAACAATTCGCATTGACTCGATCCACCATTATCTTCTTTGAATGAGAGATATTTTTAAACTTAATCACACGGAATTTTCGAATGCAAAATTTGCAAATGTCGAATTTATGAACGCCAAATTTGTGAATGCAAAATTTATGAACGACAAATTTGTGAATGCTAAATATTCAATCACAAAAATTTTGAATTCAAAATTGGTGAATGTTGAATTTGTGAGTGTCTAATTTTTGAATGCCAAATTTTTTAACATAGAATTTTCAAACGCCATATTTTTTAATGCCAAATTTATGAATTCCAAATTTACGAATGCCAAATTTCTTGGGAAATTTCATTGGTATGTTCGTGTAAACTAGGAAAAATTTCAAACTCCTTTGCTCAGAACTGTTTCCAACTTCTTCAACATCTTTCCCAACACATGTACAAACTCCACACACCTCTGCAACATCTTTAACACTTAAGCAAACCCCTGATCATCATCACAAGTCCACAAGCCCTTCCAGCCTGTTGACATCAATGCCAACACAACTGGCTTTGTGTTTGACATCAATTCCAACACCATGCTACCAAAAATCTCCCATTTTTGCATTGATGGAAACCTACAACCACTCCACCAAATAATATTCATTTACTAAAATTTAGTTGTTCTCGTTCTCTCTCAAGTGGCTGACTCACTCTCTCCCTTTGACATCAATGGAAAAGGGTGGTCCAAGCTCGCTAAATATAACATGCTGACATCATGCTAAACATTGTTGATACCAATTATTTTGTTGATGAAATATGATCATATACAACACTTATAAGATAAGCATTATAAACCAAGGAAATTTGCTATCAACATGTCTCTATGCCAACACCATGTACTTCCTATCATTGAAGATACTCCCCTTGAACATATATTTGGGATGCAATCATCTCTTCAAGCAATTGTTCAAAAAGTTTTTTTGTTACCTTTTTCTCCTTGCCACATGCAAGAGGTTACTCCAATCGAACCAATGAATCCATGTAACCAAGACCAAATGATAAACATGGGATAGTATTGTTAGAAAATTATATATTACAGAGAAATGGAACACATAAAAATATGTGAAAATACAAGCACAGAAAACATATAAAACAAGAGAGACACATATATATGTGGTTCAACCAGCTTGGGCTACGTCCATGCAGAAACAACATGTCCTTCATTTATATTATCTAGCAAAATGAAGAGACGCAGCCTACAACAGATCCATTGTAATATCCTCTACTCTCTCATAGAGTCCCCCTTTCTCTTTCTCGCTCAGAATACACTCTCAACACACAATCGCAATACAATTCCCTCATACAACAGAGGGTTTTCCTTTTAGGGAAAAAAACCCTAAATTAAACATAACTTCTATCACTATACCATCTGCCTAATGAATGGCACATATTGAATACGAAATTACCATATTTTACAACACAATTTTACATCTATTTTTAGCTTCAGGGGCGCTACCCCTGAACCAATACGGGGGGGACAAGTCCCCCCCCCCCCATGTGTAGGGGTGTACAGTCTTCCTGGAGTATACATTTGGCTGAAAAAAAAAAAAAAACCTCTAAATCAGGATGATAATCAGGCTCCACACTCAACAATCTCCCACTTGGAGACTAATTGTAGCAACTCCACCGCTGCTTCATTTGTTGGATAATGATTCCACTTTGGACCTAGTTTTTTCTCATCTTCATCATCATACTTGAAGACCAATTCAAACATATCAAAACCTCAGTTTCTCCCTAGTTACAACTTTTGTTAGCATATCTACAGGATTTTGGATAGTGTGTATCTTTTCCAACTTCAACTATCCATCTTCGAACACTGAACCTTTGAAATGGTACTTGAGTTGTATGTGTTTAGTATTGGAAAGAAATGTTGAGTTATTTGCAAGATGAATGGCACTCTAGATATCACTGTATAACCTGCCCATCTCTTGCTTCTTACCCAATTCATCCATAAACCTTTGTAACCAAATCATTTATTTACTATCCTCTATTGCAACAACATATTCTGCTTCCATTGTTGAAAGTGCAACAACACTTTGCATTTTTGAAACCCAATTGACAGTTTTTCCACCTACAGTAAATACATACCCTATAGAGCTCCTCCTGTTATCTCTATCACATGCCATATCTACATCAACATATCCCTGTAGAGTTGTTTTAACCACCAAAGCATAAAGCTTGATTTGTGGTACCTCTAAAATACCTGAGAATCCATTTCACTGCCATCCAATGTTCTTTTCCTATATTTTTCATGTACCTACTTACAACTCCCACTTCATGTGCAATATCAGGCCTTGTGCATACCATTACATACATTAAGCTTCCAACTGCTAATACATATGGAAATTTAGAAATATAATCTATTTCTTCTTGGGTCTTGGGGCACATATGCTTACTAAGTTTGAAATGGCTAGCCAAAGGTGTACTAACTGGTTTTTCATTTTTCATATTGAATATTTCCAACACCTTTTGTATGCACTTATTCTGAGACAATGTTAATTTGTGATTTTTCCTATCTCTAGTTATTCTCATACCAAGGATTTGTTTTGTAGCTCCAAAATCCTTCATTTCAAATGAATTTTCCAATTTTCATTTTGAGCACATTTATTTCCTGCATGTTAGACCCTACAACAAGCATGTCATCTACATACAATAACAATATAATATAGTTTCCATCATTTTTCTTTTTTAGATAAACACAATGATCAGAGTGACATCTAGTATAACTTTGTTCATACATAAAGCTGTCAAATTTTAGATACCACTGCCTTGGAGCTTGTTTTAAGCTATACATTCTCTTCTTCAACCTACACACTAATTTTTCTTTCCCTTCAACCTCATATCCTTGTGGTTGCTGCATATATATCTCTTCCTCCAAATCTCCATGGAGAAAAGTTTCCTTTACATTTAGCTATTCAAGATGAAAATCTTGCAGTGCTACAAGACTTAAAATAGTTCTGATTGAAGTCATTTTAACAACAGGAGAAAATATTTCATCAAATTCAATACCTTTCTTATGTGCAAACCCCTTCACCACAAGTCTAGATTTTTACCTTTGTTTTCCTCCATATTCTTCCTTCAACCTATAAACTCATTTATTCTACAGTGTTGTTTTTCCTGTAAGCAACTTGACTAAGTCCCAAGTCTGGTTATGTACCAAGGAGTCCATCTTTTCTTTCATGCCTAGATCCCACTTATTCCTAGTTTCTACCTGCATTTCTTCATCATAACATTCTGGTTCACCAAAATCATTCAATAATACATAATATAATTAAGGAGAGTATCATTCAAGGGGTCTACTTATCCTGGTAGATTTTCTGACACCACTTTCAGGTGTTTTTGGTTCATATTTCTGTTGTGGTTGTTGTTGTTTTTATGGCTAATGATTATTATTATTTTCAGACACCTTTAATTTTCCTGTGATCATCAAGAACTGCATATTCTTTTTTTATTTTTCTTGTTTCATTTCCTACAACTGATCCTTATACATGACCTTTTCATTGAATATTGCATCTTTGCTCCTAATTATTTTTTGTTTGTCATAATCATATAATAAATAACCGAAATCATTAACACCATATCCAATAAAGGTACATTTATTTTATTTTTCCTCAAGATTTGTTCTATTTTATTTATTATTATGGACAAAGGCCTCACAACCAAAAGGATTTAAAAAAGAGTAGTTTACCTTTTTACCTGTCCATGCCTCCTCTGGAATACCACCATCCAAAAAACTTGAAGCCCTCTTTTTATTAGATAAACAACAGTATCTACAATATCTGCCCAAAATTATAAAGGCAATCCTGCATGCAATCTCATGCACCTTTCACTCTCCATGATTGTCTTGTTCATCCTTTTTGACACGCCATTTTCCTGTGGTGTTCTTGGAATTGTCTTCTCTATGTGAATTCCATGCTCTAAACAATACATGTCAAAATCCTTGCTACAATATTCACCTCCATTTTTTAACTAATACACTTCAACTTCTTTCCTTTCTGAATCTCAACCAAAGCTTTCAATTTCTTGAAAGTATCAAATACATCAAATTTATTATGAATACGATAAATCCAAGTTTTTCTAGTTACATCATCAATAAAAGTAACATAATAATGAGAACCACCGAGAGATGATACCTGATCACATCCCCATACATATGTATGCACAAGATATAATTTTTTCGCGCTTATTTTCTTTCCCAACTCTAAGAAATCTGACTCTCTTCTGTTTTCCATAAACACAATTCTCATAGAAATCCAAATCAATATTCTTCAAACCTGGCAACAAATTTCTTGAGTGAAGAATCTCCATCTCGTTCTCACTCATGTGTTCAAGCCTATGATGCCATAATGATACATTTTCTCTTGTGGGGTTTAAATCATTAACACAATTAGAAACACCATTGCATAAATGCAATGTACCACCCTTTTTTCCTTTTGTTATTATCAGGGCTCCTTTAGTGACCTTCCATGTTTTATCTATAAAATTTGTCACACAACCTTAACCGCCTAACTGCCCTGTTAAAATCAGATTTTATTCATATATGGAACATGCCTTACCTCCTTGAATAACCATTAGTTTCCATTTTGTTGTTTTACAAGAACTTTACCAATTCCAACAATTTTACAGGTTTTATCATCACCTAGACAAACCTGTCCAAAATCTCCTTGAACATAGTCATGAAAATGTTTCTTATCAAGTGTGGCATGGAATGAAGCCCTTGAATCTACCACCTAGGCATCAATAAAAAATTCTAAAGAAATAATAAAAACATCTTGCAACACATCACCTATCACATTCGCTTCATGATTGTTTTCTTGTTGTTTGTCTCCTTCTTTTCACTTCAAAGACTTATAGTCTTTCTTCAGGTGTCCTTTCTTCCCGAATTTCCAACAGACTATCCTAATTTGGACTTGGATCTTCCTTTCCTTGATTTACTGTGATATCATGTGCTCTTTCCTCTTTCAATTTTTCTTCCCCTATTCTTTTCACTCAAAGCATTACCCGATATCTCACCGGAGCTTTTCCGTTGCATTTCCTCACTAAGGATAGCACTGACAACATCATCAAACTTTAAAGTACTATATCCAGAGATAGAGTTACTAATGGCCATTACTAAACCATTCCAAATATATGGAAATAAGCGTAGAAATAACATAGCCCTAACATCATCATCAAATTTTACCCCTATAGAACTTAACTGGTTGGTAACCGTATTAAATTCATTTAAATGGTCAGCAATAGATCCACCTTCCGACATATTCACATTAAATAAATTTTTCATAAGAAATACCTTATTTGAGGCTGAGGTTTTTTCATATAGTCTGGCCATTGCCTTCATTAAAACCTTTTTTGTCATTTCCTTTTAAATATTGAAGGATACCAATGTTGCAAGGCACAACCGTATTGTTCTAATTGCCTTTATGTCGAGAATCTCCCATTCTTCATTTTTCATACTCAATGACTTCTTTGTTTTTCCACTCAATGGTAGGTACATATATTTTTTATACATATAATCTTCCATATGCATCTTCCACAATGGGTAGTCTTGACCGTTAAATTTCTCGACCCTAAACCTACAATATTCTGCCATTGCTCCCACTCGAACCAGGAACCCTTCTTTCCTGCATGTTTATCAACCAAATATACCTTCATCTCTATTATCAGTTGTCAGAAAATTATATATTACAAAGAAATTGAACACATAAAAATATGCGGAAATACAAACACAAAAAACACATAAAACAAGAGAGACACAGATATATGTGGTTCACCCAGCATAGGCTACGTCCATGGAGAAACAATCTGTCCTTCCTTTATAGTAGCCAAAAAAATGAAGAGACACAACCTACATCAGATCCATTGTAATGTCCTCTACTCTCTCACACAATCCCCCTTTCTCTTTCTCACTCAGAATACACTCTCAACACACAGCCACAATATAATTCCCTCATACAATAGATGGGTTTCCTTCTAAGGAAAAAAACTTCTACCATCAGATCATCTGCCTAATGAACGGCCCAAATTGACTATGAAATTGCAATATTTTTACAAGGAAATTTTACATCTATTTTTAGCTTCGGGGGCACTACCCCTAAACCCCCGCATGGAGGGGTGTACAGTCTTCCTGGGGTATACATCTGGCTGAAAAAAATACTGTTACATCAGGCTCCACACCCAACAAGTATAGGTGTAATACATGAAATACAAGGCTATAACAATGGTATCAAAATCCCATACATGGCTGCAACATGACTCATATTTATGCATGCCTAACACTAGGACTACTCAACCAATACCTAACGATAAAGAAAAAATGTGCAAGGATATATATAACACATAAGAGTGCCTTAAATAGCTGAAACATATTACTTCTTCTATGCATTCGAAAACTATTAACTCACTCTCCTATACATGGCTGAAATGAATGATGCTCTTTTACGCATAACTAGTATAAGGTTTTTTTAATCAGTTTTCCAATGATAGACAAATACATACATATGGATGAAATAACATGTTTTTTCATTCATGCATACAATATATGAAGCTGCTACAAAACAAATGAGTGAAATCAAGGTGAATACATACAACCCTTCAAACCCTAAGTTCATGCACAAATTCCCCTAAGCTCATTATACCTTGTCACGTTTTGTTGATCCTAAAAACCTTATCATGCATTGTAGGATCTGGATCACAATATGATGCTACTACAACTCATACACATGTCTTCTTTATGCTTCTTTACTATTTCCATGTGCTCCCCCTGAGAATATGTAGGCCTCATGGCTCTTTTGTAGTATTTTATGAATATGCATTAGGTAACAATAAATTGTAGTGAGGACTAGCTCCCCTTACTTGAAATATGAATAGGAAGAGACTATCCTTGATCTCTTACTTCTACTCACTCTTCCGTTCAACACATACATGTTGTCCAAGGTCTTGATTCCTCTTGAAATTACTCTCTTTGACCTTTATTTTCTGATGAAACACTCTTTGGATTTTAATATCACTTTTTTTCCTCCATCAACCATCTAACTCACACTCAAGATATTATGCTTCAACCCCTCAACCAACAACACATCAGTTGCATTAGTTTTCCCATCACAAATATTAACCTTTCCTTTAACCAAAACCTTAGAATATGTATTGTCTCTAAGAATGACATGGCCATCCTTGGTCTTCCTAATCCTTAAGCTACCATGGATATTCCACTAGACAGTTCGTCACAACAGATCTAACAATAGTATATTAAAAATCTGAAATTCTACACTATTACAGTCTTAATTAATTTCTAGATCTATATATTTTACTATAATTAGTGCATGCATGCGAATGGAAATTATGAATAAAATTAGATAATGAAAAAATAATATCACACACGCACATAAGACACAAAATATGCTTTGGGAAACTCTTTCGAGAGAAAACCCAGATGGAAGGTGAGGTCGCTTCACTCTCTTTCTCCGTCTAGAAAATAAGGCTACAAGTACAAAGAAGTAATTTATATGGCTCGTGGGTTGCTACAATGCATAAATACTCTCTGTATGCTCTACCTACCTATCTTTTCTCAGCTATGGAACAAAGTTCTCTCGAAATAATTGAATGCCCCTTACTCCTAGTGGTCTAGTTATAACACAGCCTGATAGCCTACTAGTCGTTAAGTTTGACTACATCAAATATTAACTAGAGTTAAAAAATAGAATATTCTAGATTATTTTACATAAAAAAACACATGGCTAGCCCCTTTTCTATAAATTAAGGGGTTGGCATTGCATCTTCCCAAACTATAGGTGTGAAAATAGGAAGGTCAACTTCTGAGTGGAATAACTTTTTCATACAGACTCTCATTGACGTACTTCCTGCACCATTGTAAATATATATGTGTTTAGAATAGAATGAAAATATGTGGTGCTAAAGTGACAAAGTTTTACCCCAAAAATACGTGATTCCTCAAAATTCTCCCAGAAGGTTTCAGACCCAGTTTCGCCAAACTAGGTCCCGCTGGTAAAAACAGTCTCATGAGTTGATTCCTCCACTTTTCCTCTCTGAATGCATCGAGATGTTTGAAAAAGAACATAATGATCCAATAATGATCATTTCCTCAACGATATGAAACTGCTCTTGTCCCTTGACATGTTATGGGACCAACCATTATTGATCGGTATAAAAAACTTGAAGGTTATTATGAAATTTGCAAGTTAAATTTTATGTCTTTTAGGCAATGGATAAATTTGTAAAAGTACCTAAATTAATGGTTTTTAAACTCAATTTGCAACATAAAAATAGAGAAAAATATACCATACATAGCAACACAAGACAACAAAATTATAAATGAGTTCACCCCTCCTGGGCTACATCTCCTGGTCCAGCTTCCAATGTTGGGCCTCTTTCATTAAGTGCTCAAATATGTGATTTCATGGATTTAGAGTGCTTAGAATGCAAAAATAATGTCTCCAATCGCTCCAAAACACTCAAAAACCCCAATTTGGGCTCTTGTTGGGCTCAATTTGGCCAAAAACAGAGAAACTTATGCTCTAGAAAAGTTTGATGCTAAATTCTCTACAAACTAGACTCTATGTCTAACCATCCTACGAATTTCATAGTTCAGGAGGCCGTTGAGCAGCAATTTATCCTGGTGTCGATGGGATTCACGTTGTCTTTAGTGTAATCTATTGGACGTTTAATTTCCCAATGACCCTTATGGCGAGAAAACCTAGCCACATGGGGCTATGCGACAGGAGGCTGGGGCTAACCACCAACCCCCATCGGCGTAGCCCTTAACCATCGGGTCATTGTTCCTTTGGTTCCATAAAACCTGGGTTTGACCCCCGATTTCTTGTGCTTGTCACTTTGGCTCCCTATGCTCACACCACAGTCCTATGCCTTGACATGTGTCATGGGGCCAGGCCATACCCAAACCCCTTCTGCATTAACGTCAGTTTCGACGGGGTTGTGGTCCTGTGACGCACCATATAAGCTTGGGTTGGGGCTTATCCCAATCTCCTTGCACTTGTTCAACCAAAAACCTCTAATCTTGTCGGTCTGTCAGTCACATGATCAGTTATATGACCTCGGGCTAGGCCTAAGCCCAGAGCCCTTGGTTGTTCTGTCGTCAGTTTTGTGGGCATGTAGTGACCGGGTGCCATGGACTTAAGCCCTGGCCCCATCCCCCAAACTAAAAATGTCAAAAATTTAAATAGAACATGGAGCCTATATTTTTTAAGACTCGGAGTAGTAGAGATGGTAGAGAATTGTAGTGTTGTCCATGAGGCTGGAGGTTTGATCCCTATTGAGGCTTGCCTAGACTTAAAAAAAAAAGTGTTTGCCATCAGGGTGGCATGTGGCAGCCCATGATTGGGCCATGTGGAACCCAACCATTGGAACACGTATAAAACCATTGACCAATCAGAATTCTCCAACATGCACCAATCAAATGAAGCCACTTTTCAGCCTATCATTGGCCCGGGGGTTCACAGTCAACCTGTTGATTCATCATACGGACTTCCTGGTCAGTAGTTATGTACTTCAACTTGCAAAAAAAATTAGTTTTTTATGAAAATGATCAGAACTCGATATCTGGAGCATATGATATCGGTTTTGAGCGATTCAAGTTTCTTTGGATTCAGGATAGCAAGCTCTACATTTTGGCACTGGTTTTGAGCACTTTTGAACACTTTTAGTTTTTAGCACTTTACTAATCTCCTAGATCATTCCTCTCCATTTGAAGCTTTTGGACCTCCAAAATATCATTTCAAGTCAAAAATTAGATGAGGGTACAGTTCTTTCACCCTTCCAATCTCAATACATTTAGCTTTGCTTGGATTAGTACCTTTGAGCTCCACACGAAGATACTCCATGGTCCCTCATTTTGAAGTTCTTATTCTCCTATCAAGGATGGTATCTTGCTACAATTATTCAAGATATTGAAGAGATAAACATTCAAATGTAGGAATTTGAACATTCTTTCCTTGATCTTCAATCAAATGAGGCTCATATAATCTCAAATTATCAACATTAAAAACTGCATAGATTTTCATATATGGAGGAAAATCTATCCAGAAAGAATTGTTACCAATATTTTCTAAGTTTTTGAATGGACCATATCTTATTGGTTTGAGTTTTTTACCTTCTCCTTGAAGTAATTTCTTGCTAATGTAAATCCAAACTTCATCTCCCACTTGAAAATTGTGATCAACACGATGTTTATCATGTCTTGTCTTTTACTTGGTTGGACTCTTTTCCAATTGTTCTTGAACCATTTGATGCACCAATTGAAACTTTTTAATGAATCGCTTGGCCTTATCTATGTCACTATTTCCATCAATAGAAACATATTTCCAAACGATAAAATATAAAGGAGATTTTGGTAAGTATCCTAAGCATGCCTCAAATGGAGATGTTTGAGTCGATGAATGCTTGGCCAGTTGTAAGCATGTTGGATGTAGTGAAAATGTTCATCCCAAATTTTAGGATGCTTACTGCAATAACCACGAAGGAGATGCACTATTTTCTTTTTCACCGTTTTTTTTTTCCATCGATTTGAGGATGGAATTTTGTGCCCTTATTCAACTTGGTGTCCGTGAGTCCCCATAAACTTGACAAAAATTTTCCAAAAAATCGAGAATCTTGATCAGAAATAATGTATGTGGGAAACCCAAAATTCACCCATACATTTTGAAAGAAAAAATGTGTAGTCTGTTTAGTTATAACCTGCTTCTTACAAGGCATCAAAATACAATTTTTTCTGAAAGGATCCAAAACTACATAAAGATAATCATGACCTTTCCTAGACATAGGTAGACCTCCCACAAAATCAATAGAAACACTTTCCTAAGGATGAGAGGGAACAAGAAGTGGAGTATACAATCCCAACTTTCTATTTATATGCTTACTAATAGCACACATAGAACATCCTCTTACATATCATGACTCACTTTCATTCATATGAGGCCAATAAAAATACCTATGTAATTGTGCCAATGTCTTGCCTACACCAAAGTGGCCATCAATAAGAGAAGTATGTGCTTACCTTATGATGTTGACTCTTTCACCCTGTGGAATACATAGATTTCCAAGATGATACACAAATGTATCATGAACATGATAATCTAATTTCTCTAATTGGTTTCCTTGACACAAAGCTGCATATACATCCTTAAAATCTTCATCTAAAGCATATTGTTCAACATAGCTCTCATGCATGATATACTAATGGATGCACTAACAATTGGTCTAGATAGCATATCAACAACTTTTTCATAGATACCTTTCTTATACCTTATTACCAAGTGAAATTGCTATAAGAAATCCATCCATCTAAAATGATTCGCTTGTTGTAGCTTGGTTTGTGATTGAAAGTATTGCAAAGGTTGATGATCAATGTGAATGATAGTTTCCTTTCCCATCAAATAATGTTTTTGTTTCTTCACACTTTCCACTAAAGCATACAATGATTTGTCATATGTTGGATAGTTAATCATTGCACTGGTAAAAGTTTCATAATGATAACAAATAGGCTTACCATGTTGCTCATTTGCATCGATTTTCATCTCAAATGGCTACTTAATATTTGGAAGTGCAAGAACTGGTATTGTACTAATTATTTCTTTCAATGCATTGAAGGCTTTCTGTTATGTGCCTCCCCACTAAAAAACATGTTTCACACATGTTAAAGCATGTAATGGAGCTGAAATTGAAGAGGAATTATAAATGAAATTTCTCCAATATTGGGTTGCTCCCAAGAAGATTCTAACCTCTATTACATTCTTGGGTTTTGGCCAATTCAAAATGACTTCGACCTTTGAGGGATCTATCTTCAGTTCACCCCCTCCAATAATATGACTCAAATATACTAAATAGGTTTTCCAAAATTCAAATTTAGACATATTCAAAAACAACTTTTATTTCTTTAAGACATCTAGAACTTGCCTAACATGCTTGAAATTCTCTTCACAAGTCTTGCTGAAAATCAATATGTCATCTAAGTAGACTATCACAAAATCATCAAGAAAAGGTCTTAAAACATGATTCATAACTCTCATGAATTTTGCAGGAGAACTATAAACTTCAAATTTCATAACCAACCATTCAAACAAACCTTACTTTGTTTTGAAAGTTTTCTTCCAAATATTTCCTTTAGCAATTATAATATGATGATAACCACTTCTCAAGTCCAGCTTAGTGAAATAAACATCTTTCAATTGATCAAGCAAATCATCAATTTGAGGAAGAGGATAGTGGTTCTTTACCGTGATTTTACTCAAGGCTCTAAATTCCACACACATGTGCCATGTACCATCCTTATTTGGTACCAAAACAATAGGAGACCCAAATTGAGATGTGTCTGGTCTGATGACCCCTCTATAAAGCAACTCTTGGATTTTCTTCTTAATTTCTGCATTTTACATAACTAACATCCTCTACATGCCAATGTTTAGAAGAGGAACATCTTGTTGCAATTGGATCTCATGTTGGATTCCTATTTTATGAGGAAATCCTTCAGGTTCCTAAAAAATATTATCATATGTGTTAACAACCTTAATCAAATCAGATTTTAGTTTCGCATCACATCCTTGGAATGCTTCATTTTCAACATCATATTTGGGTTTGATCATGAAGAGTACAAAATTCTTACTAGCATTAACAAGCCTCATCATTTTTCCATCATTCACAAGAGAAAAATTCAATTTCTTGCGATGTGCTCTAAAAATATACTCAATCCCATCTTTAAAAAAATCATACTTGTTCTCATGGCAATGAAATATGGATTTCCTATCATATAGATATGGGATTCCTAAAACAATACCACATATGTCAAGTGGAACAACATCAACCTCTACCTCATCAATAAAGTTTGCAGTGATGGAAAATTTCATTTGCATTTTCTTGTCACTTGCAGTTTTACATTATCACATAACCAACCTAAAGGATAAGGTTTAGGATGAGGAATGGTTTCCAAATTTAGTTTCTTGAAAATAGTTTCTGAAATAAGGTTGGCTTGGGATCCACTATCAAAAAAATTACTACTTTGTTATCTTTTGAGATGACTATAATATGGAAAATCTCTATTATTTCTTTATCATGTTGAGTTTCATTGAGGTTACTAGAAGAAATAGTACTTGCAATAGAATCCTTACCTTTTAATCCCATGGATATGATCTTTGTTTCATATCCAGAATCAGATCCTAAATTATGTTGTGTAGTTGCAACAATATTTTGTTTCCCTTTGTTGTTAAAATTTTTGGGTCTCATCTCAGGATGAAGTTTTCAACAATGGTCTTCATCGTGACCTTCTTTTGAACAGTGTTTACATGTGAGTTTCTCTCCCTCTTTCTTGATTGAAGCAGTCTTTTTCCCCTTGCCTTTGAATTTCCCCTTTCCTTTGTCTCCACCCTTGAATGGATTATTTCTATTCTCTTGGGGAAAATTATTCCCTATTGCTTCTAAATGACTTTCCTGTACACATATGTCATGTATATTTGTAGGGTTAAACATGAGAATTGTGTGTCTCAAATAGCTATGTAAACCTCCCATGTATTTAAGTAAAGTGTCTTGAGAGGATAAATCTATACCCAAAATCAAAGCTTTTCTTCTAAATTCTTGAGTATAACTTTGCACACTCTGACCCTTAGCTTTCCTAAAGTTTTTTCAATCCATTATAACCTTTTGCATGTATGCTAATGGATAAAATTGTCTTCTTAATGCAGCTACAAAATATTTCCAACAAGAAATAATCTTACCACTTTTCTGGAGATCTTCTTGAGTTTTGGCCTCCCACCAAATGAATGTTGCACTTTCCAACCTTAGAGAAGCAAGTTGAATTTTGGTCTCATCATCCTTGATTATTTGTATCCTGCAATGTAACACTTCAATTTGATGAACCCAATTATCTAATTTCTCAGCATTTACCTCTTCATTGTACATTATAAATTCAAATTTTATGTCAAGCTTTAACAAAGGAGTTTTACGATGTCCCTTTGGAGATCTTGGAGGATTTTGTGAAGGGGTAGAGGTAGAAGAAGCCGAGGGTGAAGATGGAGGTGTAGGAAAAGGTGGAGGTATAGATGGTGGTTTTTCACCATTTCCTCCACTCCCTTTTGGTGAACTTTTGTCACCATTTCCTCCACTCCCTTTTGGAGGATCTTTTTCACCATTTCCTCCATTCCCTTTTGGAGGATTTGAGCTCTATCCTTGAAACCTTGTGTTCATTTCTTCTTATATAACTTTAGCCATTTTAGTCATTTCAAAGAAAAAATTTCTGAAATTTCTCTCATCCTAATACATGGTTTCATGGCCCTCTTCATGTGCCATGACTAATGAAGGTTGAGGTGAATGTGTTCTCCTTGAACCAACTTGAGAACTTGGATCCACAAACTCTCGTTCTCCTCTTTTGAGCTTCAACCTTGTAAGCATCAGAAAACACTTGCAACAAAATTAAACCTTCAAAATAACCAAAGCTCTAATAACAAACTGATCTATATTACAAACTTGAAGGTTATTATGAAATTTGCAAGTTAAATTTTATGTCTTTTAGGTAATGTATCAATTTGAAAAAGTACATAAATTAATGTTTTTAAACTCATTTTTCAGCATAAAAACAAACACAAATATACCATACGCAACAACACAAGACATAAAAATGATAAAGGAGTTCACCCTTCCTGGGCTACATCTCCTAGTCCATCTTCCAATGTTGGGCTTTTTTCATTAAGTTCTAAAATATATTATTTCATGGATTTATAGTGTTCAGAATGAAAAAATAATGTCTCTAATGGATCCAAAACACCCAAAAACCCCAATTTGGGCTCTTGTTGGGCTCAATTTGGCTAAAAAATGTGAAATTTATGCTCTAGAGAAGTTTTGTTGCTAATTGCTCTACAAAATAGACTCTTTGTCTAACCATCCTACAAATTTCACAGTTTATAAGGCCATCGAGAACCAATTTCTCTTGGCATCGGCAAGATTCGTGTCGGCTTTGGTGAAATTTTTTGAATGTTTTAATTTCCCAATGACCCTTATGGAAGAAAAACCTAGCTACATGGGACCATGCAGCCGAAGTCTGGGGCTAACCACCCACCCTTGTCGGCTTAGCCTTTAACAGTTGAGCCACGGCTCCATTGGTTCCATAAAACTCAGAGCTAGCCCACGATTTCTTGCACACGTCGCTTTGGCTCCCTCTACTCGTGCCATGCTCTTGTGCCTTGGCATGTGTCCTAGGGCCAGGCCATACCTAAGCCCCTTCTACATTAACAATGGTTCTAGCGGGGTTGTGGTCTTGTGACACCCCATATAACCTTAGGTTGGGGCCTATCCCAAGCACCTTGCACATGTTCAACCAAACACCTCTGCTTTGGTCTGCATGTCGGTCACGTGATCATTTATATGACCTCGGGATGGGGCTAAGCCTTGAGCCCTTGGTTGCTCACTTGTTGGTTATGTGGATGTGTAGTGACTAGGGGCCAGGGGCTTAGCCCTGATCCCATCCCCCAAACTAAAAATTTCGAAACTTTATATAGAACATGGGGCCTATATTTTTTAAGACCCACAGTAGCATAGACGATAGAGTGTTGTAGTTTTTTCCATGAGGTCAGAGGTTTGATCCTCGTTGAGGCTTGTCCGACCTTAACAAAATTTTAATCGCCACCAGGATGCCACATGGCAACCCATGATTGGGCCACGTGGCACCCAACCATTGTACCACCTATAAAGCCATTGACCAATCAGAATTTTCTAACATGAACTAATAAAATGAAGCCACTTGTTAGCATGTCATTTCCTTGGGGGTGCACAGTTAACCTGCTGAGTCATCGTACAGACTACCCAGTTAGCAGTCTTGTACTTCAACCTGCAAAAAATCTTAGATGTTTAGGAAAACGATCAAAACATGATATATGGAGCATACAATATCAACTTTGAGTGATTCAAGTTGTGTTGGATTCAGGAAATATAACTATATGTTTTCGCACCAGTTTCGAGCACTTTTGAACACTTTCATTTTTTAGCACTTTACTAATCCCCTGGATCATAATTCCACATCACATGAAAACTTTTACGAGTTAACTAAGTTATTTTTACTTAGTTGGTTTATTTAATTCAAATTGAGGGTCTAACTTGAGTCATGTAGTGCGGATCCTACTTTATAGGAGCCCTAGTTGAGTTTATTTTGAGTTGTAATTAATTAATTCAGTTTAACTGAGCTGAATTCAATTTAACTACTTCCAATTGTTGGAGGAACTAGTAGGAGGTCTAGAAGTGGAGAGAAACTTCAGTATCCAACTAGTTAACTAATAATTCATACATAAATAACTCATACATGTGTGATCTATGAGTTACACAGTTGATATTGGAGTTCAAGGGTAGTGTACTATCAGTTGTATAATCATCCAAATTGTACAGGTGGTGCATGCAGTCAGAGGAAGGCCTATGATGTTTTGTGTATTTGCGGATAAAGAATTTTTTTAATTAATAGGGTCTAATTCCCAAGGAAACATCTCAAGGAAATAGGGACTTGGGAAAACATAAAATTCGTTAAGTATTGGCCTAGCCTTATCTAGGAAGCAATGAGATAGATAGAGATAGTGCAAAGGTTGCTTGGGCTTGAGAAAAGAATTGTAATCATCCCATATTTTCTTACTAATGCTATATACAGAGAGTTGTGGTTTTTACTAATGTGTTGATTGAATTCTTTCTCTTGTATGCTTTGTGATTTTGCAATCGTTAATTTTTTACAAAATCAGTAGAGTAGATTCAACTCTATTGTTTTAGTAAATTACAATTAGCATATTAAATATAATAGGAATTTCCACATGGTATCATAGATGAAATCATAATAGAAGAGAAGAATAAGAGTTTGTCTTTGCAGGAGGAACAAATTTTTTATATCTATTCTCCAAAGCTATCATCAGGACCAGGATGGCATTCTATGGTCTATCGAGTATGCCCTTGAGGGTAGCTCGAATTAAATTACTTGGAAGGACCAGATGGAATAATTCATGGAATATAATGGATTGAAGGAATACATTGATACCAATGTTCTAAAACTAGTAGCTACAGATGCGCAAAATCCAAAAAAGTGGAAGAAGAATGTAGCCAAGGCAAGAAGGATATTACTAGAAGGAGTTCAAGATCATATTGTATCAAACCCCCATGTGAAGGAGACTCCATATGCAATGTGGAAGGCTTTGACAGATTTGTTTCAAAACAACAGTGACCACAAGAAGCTCACATTGAAGGACAAGCTTCAGAAAATCAAGATGGAGAAGGGCGACACAATACCACAGTATTTGAGAAAGCTCACCCAATGTCAGGATGAGCTTGAGAGTGTTATTGTTACAATTTTTTAAGATGATTTGGTCAGCCTAGCACTTCTATGTCTTTCCAAGAGCTGGCACAGCTACGAGGATCCAATAAATGGGAGGGAGAAGCTACCAGAGTGGGAGCGTTTGTGGTCTGACTTGGTGCAAGAAGAGACAAGGTGGAACACCAGAGATGGAACCTCATCTAAGCATGATGATGAGGAAAATTATGCCTTGGATGGAAAGGAAAAGAAAGGGAAATGGAAGAAATCCCAATCCAAAGGAGATTCCAGTCAGGCGGGAAATAAGGACTTGTCAAAGATTAAATGTTTTCACTATCATGAGTTGGGACACTATGCCACGAAGTTTCCACACAAGAAGGCCGACAATAAGCTCTCAGGAGGAGCGACCGGTGAATCCCTTGCTTCACAATTTGAGTTGGATTTCACCTTCATTGCATGCATGGTAACATCAGTGATGGGTAGTGTGTGTTATCTGGATAGTGGAGCCTCATTCCATATGACCGACAACAAAGAATTTTTCATCCACTTGGAGGAGAAGGACCTCCAGATGCACATCGAGATGGGATATGATGGAAGGTATAACACGACTAGCATCAGTATTGTTACTTTTCAAAGGGAGTTTAGTTCTCCTCTCACATTAAAAGATTTCATGTATGTTACGGGTCTAAAGAAGAATTTAGTTTTAGTTGTTATGTTCGAATACTATGGCTACGAACTGATATTTAGAAAAAGAAAGGATTTCCTTCGTCACATAGCCACGGGATAAGTGAAGCAGATCAGGGTTCAGGTGAAGAACCTCTACAAATTGGATGTAGAATATTTTTTTTCTTTAATCACGAAAGTAGAGAAGGTGTAGATCTTAGATATCGATGAATTATGACATAGGAAAATTACCCATTTGGACCATGGAGCTTTGAATTCATGCAACATATTTATACAGGACTTCCCAAAGGTGCACTAAAGAATCGAGATACATGCAAAGGGCATGCATTGGGGAAGTACACCAAAGCCACCTTTCATGATAAGGACAGTTGAGTGCAAGTGATTCTTGAAATATTTCACTCATATGTGTGTGAACCGTTCTCGACAGCCTCCATGACCAAGCATAGGTATTATGTGATATTTGTAGATGATTTCCCATGTAAGTGTTGGATATTATTCATGCAGAAGAAATACCAAACACTCTCAAAATTTTGTGAATTTAAATCACTTGTTGAGAAAGACCCAGGTAGGAAAGTAAAGGATCTTAGGAGCGATAACGATGGAGAATATGTTTCGAATGAGTTCAAAAACTTGTGTTCATCAAAAGGAATTCAAGGGGAGTTAATAGCATCCCATAACCCATAGCAGAATGGGGTTGCAGAAAGAAAGAACATAAGTATCGTGGGAGTCGCATCGGCGATGTTGCATGATCAGGGCCTATCATTTCACTTGTGGGTTGAAGCATGCAACACAATGATATATGTGTAGAACAGGATTCCTCATCAGATTATCAGGATGAGTACAACAAAATAAGATTTACAGGTAAGAAACCAGATGTGGCACACTTCAATATCTTTGTTTCATCATTTTACTGTCACGTTTCCAAGGATGCAAGGAAAAATCTAGAACCGACAACAGATTTTGGTATATTTTTGAGGTACACTTATACACCTCACAACTATCATGTGTACCTACCATATCATAGGGTAACATTTTTTTTTTAGAAATGTGAAGTTTGATGAAGAGAGGACCATGATATGTTCCCTTGAGAAGGAGCTTCAATTGCATGAAATTGAGGATATTTTAGCTCCAAAGGAAGAACCTCAGGATTTTCTGGAGCAGCCACAAGCAGAGGAGTAGAGAGTGGAAGCACCCACTCATGTAGAGACATCCAGAGATGTAAAGAAGCACACCAGAGAAATTGACAGAGTGATTCATGATACAATGGCTACATGGCTCTAATGAGCAAGAGTGTAGAGACTGAGCCATCCTCACTCGAGGAAGTAGTGCAGCAACCAGTATGGTTTGATGCATATGAATATTATTCCATTACCAGGAACACTGCTTGAAAATTCGTCTCAAGGCCATAGGACAAGTCAGTGGTAGGTTCCAAGTGGATCTACAAGGTGAAGCATGCAACATATGGGAGTGTCAAAAAAACAAAACCATATTTGTGGCCAAGGGGTTCTCTCAGGTGGAGGGAATTGATTAAAAGGATACCTTTGCTCCAATAGCAAGATACTCCTCAATTAGATCTATTATAGAACTTTCAGCGCAAATTGGATGGAAGATACATCAGATGGATGTGAAGATAGTATTCCTCAACAGAGTGATTGAGAAAGAGGTTTACATAGAGCAGCTGGAAGTATTTGAGACCCCCAACAAAGAGTCGCATGTGTGCAGACTCAAGAGAACGTTGTATGGATTAAAACAAGCACCTCATGCTTATTACACCAGGATCAACAACTATTTCACCAGGTTGGGCTTCACCAAAAGTGAAGCAAATGGAAACCTTTACCATATTGTGGTTGAAGGTAAATTATTTATTATAGTAATTTTTCTGAAATTCTCATCAGCCTCTGTGTATCTAACAAAGGTTGGCTTGACTAAAAAGAGATGTTTTATCTCATGATGTAAATAAAACAAGTTTTCAATACTTGTATGAAATACTTTACCTGTGGGAACTCCTTTCCAATATGCTTTGTTCACTTGATATCTAGCAAGGTCTCTTATTTTATTGTTGTAATATTCTTGCTTCATTAGTTTATCATTGATAACAAGAATGTTTGGCAAGCCTTTTTGTCTTAATGTGTCAAACTTAACCATGAATTTAGTTATGGCTAAATCCATATTCTGACACTTTTCTTCCAACTGTTTCATTAAGTTTTTCTTCGAAAGTTCCTTTCTTACCTCAAGAATTGTTTCTGTCAGTAATTCCTATCTCATCCAATTCTTGCTTGTTTTTAGTGTTGAGAAACTTGATTATTTCTTGGGCTTCTTCAAGTTTGGCACCAAGATCTTCTTTAGTTTTCAATATTTCTTCTTTAGCTACTTTAAGCAAGTCCTTCTGCTCATAAATTACTTGAATTGATGGCCAAGTATCATTAATTGACTCAATGATCTTGGACCATAGCTTATTTTTTATGTAGGCAATGGGTTCTTTTAAGGTTAACTCTGCTTCAACCTTCTTTAACTGTTCACTTAACCTTTTGACCTTTTGTTCCTCTGTTTTAGCATTTATTTGTGCTAATTTCTTGGCATCTTCCAAGTTCTTGATTTTCTCTTTCATTATATTGATCTCATTATTCTATATTGATGTATCTTCCATGGCTTTAATGAGTTTACTGGCCTCATCTGACTGTTGAACTCCTAAAGTGGAATATTCAGCAGCAGAAGTAGTGGAAGAATTGATCGGTACTACGGTGGCCAGTGGGACTTTTGGTGCTAACTATTCTGCTAGAGTTGAAGGAACTGTTGTTGTTACCATGGGAATGACTGTAGGAGGAACACTTGATTTTTTGCAGCTTCTTTTTCTTGGACAAGATTGTCCATTGCAATCTCCATCTCCTTGATCTGTGTTACCATTTGTAATATGAGACTCATCATCTCATATTTTTTATTTTCCTCTTGCACAATCTCCTTATCATGTGGATGTTCTGTTGGAGGCAGTTTCAGTTTCTTTCTCAGTGCTACAATATCAGAATTTTTCTTTTTCACTAATTCCTCTGTTGCTTTCACATTTGAAGGGTCATACCCTAATTTAATCACCAGTTCTTCTAAATACTTGATTCTAGTGTATTTAGCATAGGAAGAAGCTTTTTAAATCCTAATCTGATCTCTCAAATTTGTTACAATGTTTTGGAGTTTCTGGGCACTCATTGCCTTTTTTGTCATGGTAGAACAAAGCATTTTTGAGCTTTGCTTGTGAAACTCAATCTGATCGAAGGGATGAATACTTTCTACTAGAATTTCAATATCAGCTCTCTTTTAATCTGATGTTGTTGTAGGTTTAGGCACTGTTGGTTGTAGCACTGTCATAAGAAATTTCTTATTTGTATAGTCAAAGGCTGAAAGCAACCTATTTTGAATCCCTAGAGTCTGCTTTAAGTACTGTGAATCGATTTCATTTTTTTTCTCTTCATTCTTGGCCTTGATTTATTTATACATTTCTTTGATATCAATGTATGTATCTTCTACTTGTTGTGATGAAGATGCTTCCATGCTTTATTTTTTTTCAATCATCTGAGTATTTGAAGTATCAGGTTCTTGTTCATTTTCAATTATTGTAGTAGTCTCAGTGTTTTTCTTTGGATTCTCTTCATCTAAAACTTCAATTGTTTCCTTTTCCTTGTCTGTTGGATTGATCTTAGGTTTCTTATTGTATCTAACCTTGAATCTAGTTTATGTTGTTGTTTCAATTGTATATGTGCCTTCTTCTCTAATTCTCTTTGTGGTTTTGTCCTTCTGATTTATAGTCTTCAAACTGTGACTAGATCACCTTGTTTGACTATTTCTATTAATGTATTTTCTAACCATTCTGTTTGGTTGGAAAATTGTTCAATTTCAGGCCTTTTATCATGAATATATGGGGTTAATTTTCATTTCACCCTCATTTTACTGAGTATTCCATAAGGATCATAGTTCCATAAGAAAATTTCATCAAACTTATATTCTAGAAATTGTTTTTGTAGAAATTTAATAACTGATATGTTATCCACTGAGATTCTCCCGATCACACACTATTTTAACTTCATGCACAATACAGAATCTCTTCTACCATTGATCATTAATTGTGGAAATAAAATAACAATCGCATGCGCACATTAAAACCATAAACAATCACACATATGAACACAGTATTTTATGGGAAAGCTTAAAGCTAAAAACCCCCAACTATCTGTATATTATCTGTCATAGAGATCATGTAACAATCATCATACAAAGCTCCTCACAAGATCTCGGTACAATCTCCAATTGCTACACACTAATCAAGCCCGATCTAGCAAATCACATGCTCCAATCTCTGCCACCTGATAGCCTGCCTCTACTGTGCAATCCCTGCTGAAGAATGGCTCTTAATTAACTTCAAACCACCTGGCTTGTACTGCGCAATCCTCATTAGCATCTCCAATCACTAGTTTTTGCAAATCATGCAACAGTATAGTCACAACTGATAGTCACACTGCTCTTTCACCTACCTCTTCACTAGTCTCCACTAAAACTGTCCATGCACTGAAGTTAACTGATGTATTCTTTAGTTGATTAATGAGTTTATAATTAGTGAATTAATTAATAATTAATTCACACCACTCTCACTAGTGTATCAATCAGTTAGACTAGATACATCTAGCTCAACTATGTTTAAATCAGTTAAACTGAACACAACTCCATTAACTTCCTCAATCAACTCCACCAAACTCTCTCACACGAGTTCTAACTGAAGTCTCCATGCAATAGCTCCACTTGACCCTTAGGAATAGCGTAATTCCTTCTGTCAGCTCTTGTGCCACATTTGTGCACTTAACTGAAGTGCTCCAAGAGAATAAGATAATGTTTATAGTCCAAATATTATTAAGAGCTAATAATATTCGACATATCTATTTTTAAATTGGCAATCTAAAAATAGATTCCGCCCAATATGTCTAAAAATAGAAGTCCATCTATTTTTCCAACTTGATCAAACATCCACAAATAGCATCCTGCAACTCATAGAATATGATCGACATGTCTAAAAATAGACATAGTCTAAAAATAAACTTTGCGCCAAAAATAGCCTGCGGGCCCACTTAGTGAAGGCGACTTCTTTCCACTAAGCTCATCATCTTGTTGCAATCTCAACAGTTTTGTTGCCTCTACACCTACTTCCCTATGATTGCATATGAAAGGACCTACCTAGTTCTTCAATTTGAATCGAGTCTTCTTTTTAGCAACCAAAAATTTTATAAAATCTGAACTTATAATTTGTCTTATGTACTCTAAGGCAAACACTCTCATTGGCAAGTACTTCGGAAATTTATAGGGCAAGATATTTGACCCATAGACTTTAATCTCTGTGTGGTTTTGGTAAAGGTACCAATCACCAGTTCTGCTCTGCTCTGATAGTTATAAGACTTTCTTTATCTCACCACTTATCCTGGGTTGTGCACTATTTGTAAGCATATTTATCAATGGGTGAAAAAAAAAATCTGTGAAATCCACATAGGTGAACTCAGTTGATTATTTTCTTATTACAGAAGTCCAGAAAATGACTGACAGTGTATTACCTTCTACATCCAACTTCTAAAAGGCTATTGGGAATTTATCTTCTTGGAAGTAAAGGAACATATGAAAGAGGAAGGAGGTATATCTAAAAACACCTTCAGTGGGAAGCTTTACAAAATGATCATGGATATTATTAGCTATATACTTAGAATAGTTATAAATTACTGTGGGGGGTTGACCAGGCACAAAAGTGGATAGAAAAACAAGTATAGACTCATCAGTGTGCTCATCAGTAAAGTAACCAAGGATAAAGGACAACATTGAAATAACATGTCTTGATCCTTTAGGAAATTTGGAAGATAAATATGGAGGGTTAATATTTGGGATTTCAACATATGAAGGCATGAATATTTCGAAGATCTGAAATCTTTTAGAAAATTCTAACTCAAGATAAATCTTGGTAAGAGCTTCTATGGATAATGGGACTGCATTAGGATCTGGTTTCAATTGAAGCATTAGGTTTATGGATTCTGAAGTGACAATGAATAATACTTCTTTCTCAGCATTAACCATAGCTCTTAGGTTAGGGGAATAGTGAGTTTGACACAGCCTAATGACTTCTCGACACTGATGGGTATGGGGAACTACATATTTGGGTAAATTGGACTCCCAAATTTGAACTTCATATCCCTAATCCAAATATTTTTCTAGACTCCAGCAGTGGAGATCAAGAAGATTGAATTAAATTACTAGATCAATTATTTTATAATCAACATCAGCTAAAGGGGTATGCTCAACATCTACAACAGGAGTTTGTAGTGGATTTATGACAATGGTGCTTTTTGAAGCCATTACTGAATTTGTTCTTTACAATTTTGACCTCTAGATCTTAGAAACTCTGTTTTTAGGTTTTTTATGCACTTCTGTAAGCTTAGACTATTTACAGAAGTTATTTTTAATATGACAGAGGTCTCTTTTGAACAAAAATAGGTAAACTCTGGATTTTTATGCTTCAAACCTTCAATTAGGTTCCAAAATTAACCTTCAAACCTTTTTACTGACTCAGGAAAGGCTTAACAAGGGTTTCCTACTCTTTTCTTGGATAAAACAGAACTAAAACATTCTAATTATGCATAAAAGGGTTCTGAGCATTTATAAGAAGGTTTCGAATCAGTCAGAGGGTTTCTACAGGTCTGAAAAAGGCTAAGATTTCTTCAAAAAAAAATTAAAACATGTTATAGTATTCAAAATTGTGATTTTATCAGGTTTTTTATAGCAAATACAATTTTTGAAGGAAAATAAAGGTATTTCTGTAGGAAAACAGACTTAACGAGGCTTAGATTTAGTAGTACAACTCTTTTCAAATGACGGGAGGGTAATTTTCTTGAAAAAATACTTGTTATTTTAGGTATTTTTACTTGAAATAGGGTTTCTGGAAGTCAGGGAACTTTCGAAAGCTGGTTCAAGTCTTTTTGAATGTAAACAGGAGGCCCTGAGCAGTTGTAGCAATGAATTGGGCCGAAGTCTAGTTGTTTGTGAATGAACAGGGGGCAGTAGCGTTGTTTCTTCAAGCGGAAAGGGTTATAGAATAGAAAACTCATCAAAAAAAGGTTTGCGTGCATACATCCGTTGTTTTATATAAATTTGTGTATCAAACAATGTTTGCATTCAATGTGGGTCAAGTCAAATGGGAGGCGGTTTGGCGCCAGGGGGCTGAATACTTCCAAGTGGTTATCACATGAGATGAAGGCAGTAAATGGTTTCGCTCAAAGGGATGTGATCCTATAAGAAATGGACGCGTGGAGGAGAGAGGGGAGGGAAATACCGCCCATATCGCAAATCCAAAAATAATTAATCGTCGCGTTTTTGAAATTGTGATACGGCTTGTGGTTCGTTGGATCTAGCAAAAGGATTATGAACGGTCCAGATCTATTGATGAAGTTGCTGGGCGGATGGGCGTGGGGCTCGGGAGCTTTATGTCGCGGGGTTAACGTTATTACGTTCAAAACATAGTTTTAAACGTAAATATCTGTATTAATGGGATAGGCGGGATATATGGTTTACACGATAAATAAGCTTTTTACATGCTTAATATAACCTTTGAGTGGGTTTTAATATATATAACATATGTTTTTAAACTATGGGGGGCCGGAATATGTCACGTGGAGTTAAATAAACCATAGTATAAAAATTAAAATGTGGGTTTGAGGTATTTTAATAAATAAATTAATTATATTACGGGATGGGGTGTATAGTGGATTTAAATAAATAAGTTAAATGTTAATATGATATGAATGAGCGTAAAATATACAAATACCCTTTATAAAGTGTAATTAGGCATTTGGGCACATTTTTTCATATTTGTGGCCCCTTACACTTAATAAATGCATTTTTGTAGGTTTTTTGAATGTTTTTGTATGAAATGAAATTAGTTAATGGGGGTTTTTACTTTCCCTAAGCAAAAAGGTGTTTTACTTAGGAAAAGGGATTTTATCTTAGGAAAAGGGTGATAATGTTGAGGAAAAGGGTTTTTATGAAGGGAATCCAATACTTAGTGCCAATCATTCATTAAGACTTGGGTATGGTCCCAACAAAAGTCATAGAAATGCTCTGAGCCTTTATAACTAAAGGTTTTTAATACTGGAATACTTTGAGGGAAGGGAAATTAGTAATTTTCCAGATGATGTTTTATTCATGCCTTGTGTAACTACTTTCTACCTACCCATCATTTATTCTACCATTTTTTCCTTTTCATGGGTGTATTTCAGCTTGCAACCCTAAATCCATTTTTCTTTTAAAGTATAAACTATATAACTCTAACATTATTTCATCTGAGGGCTCAGATTAAACTGTTGAACTCCTCATTTATTCTCTAATTATCTATTGATTTTTCAAGTTTAAACTGTTTGACAGATCTTTATTCTCTATCTATAAACACGAAATTTAAAGCATGAAAAAGTTAAGATTAAACTATTTAAATCATCATGGATTATGGCATTTTGAACAAGCTGCACATAATCATTTATTTGCAGTAAAAGTAAAAAGTAGTGGCATTTTGACTTGCATCACTTTCATGTCTTATTCTTATGTCTTTTTTGTGTTTGGGGTCCATTTTTTCTATTCTTTTTTATCTTTTCTTTTCAATTCCTTTGATTTTTCTTTTAGGACATTTTACCCTCTTTTCATTTTTTATTATTTTCAAATATGGGAAAACAACTTGCAGAAAGAAAGGTATGTACATATTTACAAGACTAATCAAAGTCAATTCAAAAATTATGAACCATATTATTATAGGAACCTAACAGTACGCACAAGTTCCTCTCTCTGTCTATCTCCATTCATGCACTTAGGTGGAGGACATACGCTCAGAATCCAATGATCTCATGTTGTCCAATGCATATGCTATATGGTCCAATTAAATGTCGATCAGAATAATAAATTCGATCTTTCATGCTTATTCAATGTACAACAAATTATCAACGGTCAAATTCAAATAGTTTTTCATTCTTTTGCATGAGACAAAAAGGGGGCCCGCAGTTATACTTGCTCAAATCAAACTTGTAATTATTCATGAAATGCATGCAAACTTTCCTCAGAATTGATCACTATCTAGTGAAGAATAAACCCATATTAAGATTACCCTTATACTTACCACAGGAATGAACATATTGATCTTAGACAAAATCACGTATTATGGCACTGATTATCAATTAAATTGCAAACTTAACTTTCCTCAGAGAAAAAGGTCTACATCACGCTACAACACATGGCTCAAATAAGACAAGAGACGAACTTCAAACCAGTGTGGAGATGTCTCTAACAAGATTTTAAATATTCCAAAATTATCTCAACCGGTGACCCTTAGCCAACGAAGATCCACGATAAAAGATAAAAAAAATAATCCAATTAACCCCAAACAATATATGTAAGCTTTATCTACACCTACCTCAAATAATCACATCATCACATCAGAGAAAGGATAAAGCACAAATAATCCCTGAGAATATTTGACCTTTACTGATGTCTTTTGCCTCATCTCATTTGAGAGTAAGAACATACAAAAGATAGGAATGGAATATTTCCTAATGAAGAAGATGAGACACATTTATACTAATTCAGATGTTTCTAGTCCAACCAACTTTGGAGTCAACCTTAGGATTAAATTCCAAATTTGAACTTTAAATTTGATTTTTTGAGCCAAAATTCCCATAGATATTAAGGTTATTTTTATTTGATGATTGATCCTTAACAAAATCCTTTTTTTTACTTTTACTAGGGTATTCGATTTTAATTCTAATTTCCTTGTATAATATAAAATTTCTTGTAGCGCCTCCTTTGGGGTTCCTTTACCAAAAAAAAAGGGTTTCAAATTTGAGAAGATGTATCTCCTAAAACCAATATGGCCCATTTACCTACCATTGGAATCAACACGATGAGGAGAATCAAATGAAGATGATTATGGGATAAAATTCAATGATCTTCATCCTCATATTCTTCAACAAGTGTGTGGCATCTAGGGCTTCCCATCCTCTCTTCCAGGGCTTCCTGTCATTTGGAGACTCCAATCAATGCAAACTATATGAACCAATGTTTGGCATCAATGACAACACCATTCAAGGAACAACTCTTGCGAATTTCCCAGATGGCTTTGTCCTGTGAAGAACTTACAATATTCTCCAATCTCAATAACTGAGGCATTAAATTCTCATGTAATGCCTATCAAGTAGTTTGCATGCCTTGGCCTGGAGAATTTACAAGGCCAAGTTCCTCTGTGCATTTAACAAATCTTCTACACCGTAAGAAGAAAAAATAATGGCAGAAACAATGCAATGCAATTTGACTGGGAACTAAAGAATTACAATGGAATATTGAACAAGAGAGGTAGACCCAATTACCATAATTTATTAGCTAGGCACATTACGAACAGATTTAAGATATAAGGGACTCCACTAGAAACCAATGACGGGTGGTAGAGAAATCTTCTATTGATTCTTGCTCCCATGTACCAATATCCTTAAGCTGATCTTCATTTTGGTTGTGAGTTGAAGAGGCACACTGCACCAACAGTAATGTGTCATTAGAATGAGCATTTCAAAGGCTTATTGCAATATTCTTGGAGCAGAGGAAACAAATCTTCATTGAGAGATGGATTCTAGATATCATATCATATCTAAAAGATATTAATAAGCTCCCAAAGTCATGCCACATTCTATCTGGTGTCTACTTTTTCAAATTTAAAATAGATGTTAGATGTAAATTCCTTATAGGTATAATCCATACCTACAATCAAGTTGACTTCAATAACTGGTATACACCACTGAATAAAGTAGCAAAAACAAGCAAAAGATTAGGACCTTGTCAAATCTGGTAAACACAACATGTCCAGTCAGTCTGAGTTGCAACATTTTAAATATAACAAAACAATAAATGTTTTACTCAAAACAAGATTGTCTGAACTTAAATTTAAAATAAGTCAATGGGCCATCATTATGAAATTGACATACAATTTTAGCACTATCAAAAAAAAAAAAAATAGTTGTTTTAGTTCTGCCACATGTGATCAAGAGGTTAAATGTTTTACGACTTGTTTCTCAAACTTTAAAGTGCATCCTGGTTGTTGCAATGCTATTCTATCATTAATCACCATAAGACAAAAGGTGATCCATGTTTTAAATTTAGAATTATCAGGACAATCTGACCAAGTTTTTTTAATATTTAGAATTATTATTTTGACTTATATTGATTGTTATATAATAACTCTCTCTTTTTGTTAGTTTTTGTAGCATCAGATGGTGTTGTGGTCTTGAAACCTTGTGGAGAGGCTATAACACAAGGGTTCTCTAAAACCCAAAAATTGTTTCTGTAAAATCCCCCTAGAGATGCCTCAATTAAATTAATTGACCATAATTAAAAATTTCATAAAATCTAACTCAGAAAAAGTGGTTAATTAATAGGAATTAATTGAGAAAGGAGTGAATTATCTAAAAATTCATAGAGATTGACTTACACAATCTCAACCATTGATTAATTTTTAATCTTGGTTGTTGGAGTCCAAACTGGAGATTATAAGAAGAGGTTGATGGGAAGATGGAGAACATAGATTGCAGATACTCGGTGATCTAGATAGTTCAATACTCCAGTGAAGGTGATTAGCATAAGAGATCGAGTAGCAAGTGTCATGAGGGGCAGAGATAGTGATCTGGAAGAATATTTCCACTTCCAGAGAGGTAGCAACAAGTGAAAAATATTCCACAGTGAAGATAGCCCAAAAAAACCACAAGGGTCGTGCGGATTTTTCTGAGGGGTCACAGTTAGGGTCGTGTGTGTTTTCCCAGTACAGCCACGAGGATCACGCGAGTTGTCCTAGCTCAACCGTGTGGATTTCTAGGAGCATAAACAACCTGCGCAGGGGTTGGACGACAAGTTTTCAGAGGGAGACAGAGGTCGGGGTTTTTTTGTGGAGGGAGAGAATTTTCTCTCCAAATTATTTTGTTAGATTCTTGCTGATTGGATAGCTAGCTGGGCTTCCAAAGATTATCCTCAGAATTCATTGTTGCATAATAAAATAAACCCTCAACTGCTGCACCGATTTTACCACATCGGGTTTTTCTGAAAGCATTTGTCCAAAAATAATGGTGTCAATATTTTTGTTCCTAGTATTTCCCAGTTCCTATTTTTTCTTCCACAATTAATTTTTATGTTAAAGAAATTGCAGTGTGAATATTTAGTTATTTTGTTGTAAACAAAATAAACTGCATAATTAATTTATCGGTTAGAAGAAATATTTTAGTTGCTTCATTTCAAGGAATTTTCACATCGCAACAGAGCATATTTGAGGGATAGGAAGCTCGGAGGGGAAGGGATCCGTGAGGGTTAGCTCAGGACAGTTGCGAGAGCCTCGCAAAATTTCCTTGTCCAGTCGCGCGGATTTTGCAAGTATAGACTGGACAACTACAAGTGCAACACGGGAAGAAACAACTCAGATTAAGCAGATTTTCTTCTCTGGGCACAGAGGGTTTTGCAACAGTTTTCTAGAGAAAATTCAGTGTCGAGCGTAAGAGAAAGTGCACATAGAAGGAATTTTTCTCAGAGGGTTTCTAGTTAAAAAACCAATATTTCTAGATGCAGCAGCCACATTTTCTCACTCCAAAAGGGAGTGTGAATAGCAGAGCTAGCAACCGAGCAGGAGAAATGGGGAGATTTCAACTTCGAGTAGAGTTTTTTTCATAGATGGCCACAATCGAGCTTAGAGATCAGGACAGATTAGACGGTACCTCCAACTATGTCATTTGGAAGGCCAGGATGTCCTTTCTCCTTTATGAGCATGGTTTGAAGTCCTATGCAGAGAACGTTGTGGAAAAACCTACTGATGCAAATCAGTTGAAAGAATTCAAGAAGGAGATGGCCAAGATGAAGCAGATGATCCTGGATGGAGTCTGGGACCATATAGTCTCACATATATCAGCCAAGAATACAACCAAAGAGATGTGGGATGCTCTCACAAGGCTATAGCAAAATTCTTCTAAGCAACGGAAGATGTTCTTGAAAGAAAAGCTGAGAAACATCAAGATGCATAAGGGTGAAGGAATTTATCCCTTTCTCACCAAAATTTAGGAAATTCGAGATGAGTTGGCAGTGATAGGAGAGGTGCCTCAAGATTCATAGATTGTGTGTTTGGCCCTGATCAGTGTCTCAAAGGATTGGGAAATCTTCATCCAAGGTATTTTCAGACGAAATATACTACCTAGGTGGGATAAGATGTGGTCAGACTTGCTGCAGGAGGAGATGAGGCGAGCACTTGTGAAGACCTGCATCAGCGGTGGAAGCAGCAAGGTATCAAAAGGTGTGAAGGAGGAAGATAACGTAGCCCTTGTATCAAAGGGTCCCAATCAGGGACAAGGTTTGTAGAGGAAGAAGAAGAAAAAGAAGAATCTATCTAAGGTCAAGTGTTTAGGTGTGGCGAGTTTTGCGACTACAATACTTAGTGTCCTCAATGGAAGAAGGACAAATAAGAGAAGCGGGATCAGGCGGTAGCATCCGCAGAGATAGACAAGTTGACCTCCAGGCTAGAGGAAGACTTGGCCATGTTTGCAGTTATACCTCCAGGAGTGAGGTGGGGCGATATGGAACTTTAGTCCCAAAGCTACGCAAATATTTGGGAAGGGTCCATTGAGTTTTGCATCGGATGGTGTCTTCCTCATGGATTATTACCTTGCTACAGAGGCCCGTAGTATTCAGTAGTAGGAGGATCAATGTCAATTGATGCAGTCAGTTCCAGAGTGACAGTTGTTGACTAGTTGTAGTCAAATGCTAAAAAGCACAGAGCAGTGTTGATAGCAGTAGAGGAGGCTTAGTAGCAAAGTCAACAACAACGCAGTTTTCTCAGTAGACAATGCAAAGGCTAGTAGTAGTCAAAGACTTAGAGACAGTTGCAGCATAGAGACACAAATGATTTAGTATTTTGGATGCTTCTCAATTGCAGTGGTTGCAGTAGTAGCAGCAACAGTCGAGAGGGAGTTGAGTGTTGATTTTTGGTAGCATCGGATGTGTTGTAACCTCAAGAATTTGCAAAGAAGCTAGGACATATGCATTCTACAAAACCTAGAAATCGTTTTGGGAAATTCCACCGGGAGACAGTTTGATTAAAATAATTAATTACTTTTAATGGATGCCTAAGTCTAAACTTAGGAAATTAAAATAATTGAAGGGTATTAATTAAACTTGGTGTGAATCTTTTAGAAAAATACGGAGGTCGAGTCAAGAAGATTTAAGCCATTGATTAGGATCTAATCTGGGCCGTTGAAAGTTCAACGAGAAGATTATAAGAAGGAGCTCGATGAGCACTTGGAGAACACACCAGGCAAATACTTATATGCCCAAGCAGATTGCTTTTCTCACTGGTTGAATTTTGGCAAGATAAAATTGAATCAAAAGGTGAGTTGCAGGTGAGAGAGAAAGGGTATCGGTAATAGTCAAGAGTGCGAGAACTGGCAAGAAGAGGCTATTGAAGGAACTAAGCTCTGATACCAATTGTTGGAAATACTGAGAGGGGGGGTGAATCATTATTCCTTTCAATTATAGCATTAGTTAATCTTCAATTATTATCAGTGTTTGTACAATGATAGTAGCAAACAAGAGGAACACAAATGCACACATTTTTTATGGTGGAAACCCACTCCGAGACAAAAACCACCAAATGCTTTTCTAATAATTCTTTAATATTCAACTCCAATTGAAAATAAAGCTCCAAATTCCTAGAATCTAGAAAAGCATTCTTCTCCAGCTCCCACTGGATGGACGCTCCAACGCCTGAGATTATTCAGTATTCAACTGAATGGATGCCCCAACACCCAATGAGCTACAACTCACCCTACCACCACCCTACCACCCTATAGAAGAATAAAATAAGAATGGACTCCCGTACCAGGGAAAATGGTCCACTTTAGAATGATATAGAATGATGTAGAAGAAGAATATATACTAGACCATAACCCCAACTTTGACACAACCACCTAATGATGATCCTAGACCTCCCAACATTTCCTCTTCAACCCTTGGCAGATAGACACTAGTACAATTTTTACAATAATGTATTTACAATGACTTAGTACAATGATATCTTTACAATGATTGTATGCAGTGTTGCCCACTTGAAGACTTCATAGGATGAACTTCTTGCTGTTGTTATGCACCTTGGTTGATGCTATTTTCATGCTACCCTCTGCTGCACCTTGATTTTCTTTTCTTCCCTAGAAATTCTGGTCCTTTGCAACCCTTGACAACACATGATCTAGCTTTTTCTTTGCCTTCTAGGAGCTTGATATTGAACCTGGTGTATCTCTGTTATTTCAGATCCTCAATATCTGATTTTCATTCCTATAGTATTCCTCTGAGTCATCTTTCCAATGCCATAGGTCTGACCCAATTTGGATTCTTCAAGTGAGAGTTATACCCAATCTCTCACAATGCCCTAATTATGGACTGTTTCAGTAGAGCGCACTTGTATGGCATTCCATGTGTCATTGTTTCTTCATTTGGCTATGAAATTGATAGAAAGAAAACTATAGACTATGCACTGTCTACCACTTTTTATGTGATTTCAATCCGATTCTCAGAGAGAGAGTTATGACGATTTTACCAAGGTCACTTCTTTGAGATGAATTTCAGGAGCCTGCAAAAACTTTGAATTCCACAAATCATATCTCAAAAAATATTGCGCACCTTGATCTGAAATTTTTACAGTAGCTTCCTTAGGATTTCAGCTTCACCTCATTAAAATTTCCACCTCTGAACCTTTGTATAAAAAAATTTAGAGCGAAAATTCCACAATGAACTCTTTCAGATGGCAAAATCCCTTGCATAAGGAGGAAATGAGGATCACAATTTATATAAATGCTTAGGTTGAGAGGGGCTTCAACAAGTGAACTTGGGAGGTATTTTTGGAGCTTAAATAAATATTATTTATGAATTTTCAATGACCCATGCCCCAACCCCATGGGGTCTTAGCCCACTAACTGGGGGTACAAGCTTCAAACATTGATATCTCTCAAACCGTGAAGAATTACATGGCGTGCCATATATCAACGGAAACATCTCGACAATTAGAAACCATAAAAAGCATTATTGACCCAAAATATATTAATTTGGTAGGTAAAAATTCCCATGCAATATTGGGTTAGCCCCTGCTGTTGCTTGGGTTGACATCAATGACAATTGTTGATCAACATCAACCTCTACCTCATCAATAAAGTTTGCAGTGATGGAAAATTTCAGTTGCATTTTCTTGTCACTTGCAATTTTTCATTATCACATACCCAACCTAAAGGATAAGGTTTAGGATGAGGAATGGTTTCCAAATTTAGTTTCTTGACAATAGTTTCTGAAATAAGGTTGGCTTGGGATCCACTATCAAACAAATTATCTACTTTGTTACCTTTTGAAACCCTCAGCCAAGAAACCCCTCGCAAAATTTACAATATCATAATATATATATAATATTTGTTTAACCATATCATAACAAATACTAGGTCATTCTAAATGTTCCACACACACAAAGCACTCAAGATGAACTCTGATCAATGCTTCTTCTGACGCTCAGATACTTCAATTATAAGCTTGTGGATTCATTAATCTTCATATTTGGGAATGAATAGTAACATAGTCATGTTTACACAGTTTGAAAAATGGACAAAGAACAATATGAAATCGATTCAAACTTCAGTCAAAATTTAGCATCTGCAATGCAACGCAAATCATTTTCTATACTAGAATCTCTATTATGCACTAGTAGTCACCACACTTCAAATTCACAACCACGTCCATACATGAACCATCACTCAAATCTTTTCTCCTTTGATCACGTGCACTTTACATATTTAGTTATTCATGATCCATACATTTCTTATTATACCATGACATTGGAGGCATCGATCAACAAGAATTATTTCATATCATCTGAGTTTCGCACCACTAATGATCCAAATCAAACTGTATATTTGTCAATATAAATTCGACCTCTGATCCATCACATTATGCACAATTATTCCAAAATGTACGTGTTATCACTCTAATAATTCCCAAAGTTGTGAGATTTTAATTTTATAGTTTAAAGAATATTAGAGGTAACCACAGACCTACTTTTAAGCTTTAGGATCTAGCCTTCTTAAGGCTCAGAGAGGGCTCTCTCTATAAGATTCAACTTTGTTTTAATATATGATCTTAGGCTAGTTATATGGGGCAATTTGGTTTTGATATTTGGTTTGGTTTGATGGGAAAAAATCACGTACTGAGATGGATAGTGATAGATTTGTTTTTCCATTGGGAAAATGGAGTAAATGCGTCAAGCAGAAAGATCAGGATCAAGGTCTAAAGTCAAATATTTTCAGGGAAATATAGCAGAGTCACTCAAGATATTTGAGGTTGATTGGTGAAGTGATTTAATTGGGATAAAGAGAAATCAAGGATTCTTTGATCTAGATAAGTAATGAAGATGTAGGGGTCAATCGAAATTAGGGAGAAATTAAGGGTTCCCTAGTTTGGATATCAGCAGAAAACATTAAAATGAAAATCAATAAATAACAGAGTGCTTTTAACAAATTTTGATATATCACTTCCTGATTTCACATTAAAATTTGGAACACATTTATGTGTGAATGGAAAACATAAGAATATTTAACAAATAACAGAATAAAGTACTTCACTTAAGTGGCCCAACACATGAATCCTAAAATATGATGCTTTATTTATTTGATCTATCCTGTTGACTTTAAACTTGGTACAAAAACCCTTCAAGTACAGAAAAATTGACTATAGAAATATTCAGAAAATTATTCCACACTAATACTTCAAGTAATAAAGTATTTATACAAAAGGTAATACAAAATATCCTGAAATACTCCTATGAATGTTTTTTGGAAATAGAATAGCTTTTTACAAAAATATAGTGACAGCTACATAAAAAACTTGTAAGATGTCCTATTTATTAAATAAAATATCTTTCTTGTTGGACTTAGGCTGCAGCTGGCTATTTGAGGTGTCTTTAACGCTGGCACTTGATCTTTAATCAGTTTTGAAGCTTTATCTCTCATATGATACTCTTTAACGGATACAATTTAACCATTGATACTCTTTAACCTAATGTTTGACTGTTTTACTGCCTTTAAAAATTTGTTTTTACTGTGTAAAATCAGCACTCTGTTTTTTCATCTTCTTTCACTATAAACTATATTTTTACAGTAAATTTGTGAGTTTTTTCCAAAACTCTTCATCTAGTAACTTTATCTTTGTAAGTTTTCTAAAATTCTCATCAGCCTCTGTGTATCTAACAAAGGTTGGCTTGACTAAAAAGAGATGTTTTATCTCATGATGTAAATAAAACAAGTTTTCAATACTTGTATGAAATACTTTACCTGTGGGAACTCCTTAACAATATGCCTTGTTCACTTGATCTCTACCAAAGTCTCTTATTTTCTTGTTGTAATCTTCTTGCTTCATTAGTTTATCATTGATAACAAGAATGTTTGGCAAGCCTTTTTGTCTTAATGTGTCAAACTTAACCATGAATTTAGTTATGGCTAAATCCATATTCTGACACTTTTCTGCCAACTATTTCATAAAGTTTTTTCTTTGAAAGTACCTTTTTTACCTCAAGAATTTTTTCTGTCAGTAATTCCTATCTCATCCAATTCTTGCTTGTTTTTAGTGTTGATAAACTTGATTATTTCTTGGGCTTCTTCAAGTTTGGCACCAAGATCTTCTTTAGTTTTCAATATTTCTTCTTTGCGTACTTTAAGAAAGTCCTTCTGATCATAAATTACTTGAATTGATGGCCAAGTATCATTAATTGACTCAATGATCTTGGACCATAGCTTATTTTTTATGTAGGCCATGGGTTCTTTTAAGGTTAACTCTGCTTCAACCTTCTTTAACTGTTCACTTAACCTTTTGACCTTTTGTTCCTCTGTTTTAGAATTTATTTGTGTTAATTTCTAGGCATCTTCCAAGTTCTTGATTTTCTCTTTCAATATATTGATCTCATTATTCTATATTGATGTATCTTCCATGGCTTTAATGATTTTACTGGCCTCATCTGACTGTTTAACTCCTAAAATGGAAGATTCAGCAGTAGAAGTAGTGGAAGAATTGGTCGGTACTGCAGTGGCCAGTGGGACTTTTGGTGCTAACTCTTCTGCTAGAGTTGAATTAATTGTTGTTGTTACCATGGGAATCACTGTAGGAGGAACACTTTGAGTTTTTGAAACTTCTTTTTCTTGGACAAGATTGTCCATTTCAATCTCCATCTCCTTGATCTGTGTTACCATTTGTAATATGAGACTCATCATCTCATCTTTTTTATTTTCCTCTTGCACAATCTCCTTAGCCTATGGATGTTCTGTTGGAGGTAGTTTCGGCCAAGCTTTCTGCGCCTTTCTCTCTCCGTCTTTTTTCCAGGCCAAGGTCATACCCTACTTTAATAACCAGTTCTTCTAAAGACTTGATTCTAGTGTATTTAGCATAAGAAGAACCTTTTTCAATCCTAATATGATCTCTCAAATTTGTTACAGTGTTTTGGAGTTTCTAGGCACTCATTGCCTTTGTTGTCATGGTAGAACAAAGCATTTCTGAGCTTTGCTTGTTAAACTCAATCTGATCCAAGGGATGAATGCTTTCTACTAGAATTTCAATATCACCTCTCTTTTAATCTGATGTTGTTGTAGGTTTAGGCACTATTGGTTGTAGCAATGTCATAAGAAATTTCTTATTTGTATATTCAAAGGCTGAAAGCAACCTATTTTTAATCCCTAGAGTCTGCTTTAAGTATTGTGAACCGATTTCATTTTTTATCTCTTCATTCTTGGCCTTGATTTCTTTATACGTTTCTTTGATATCAATGTCTGTATCTTCTGCTTGTTGTGATGAAGATGCTTCCATGCTTTGTTGTTTTTCAATCATCTGAGTGTTTTAACTATCAGGTTCCTGTTCATTTTCAATTATTGTAGTAGTCTCAGTGTTTTTCTTTGGATTCTCTTCATCTAAAACTTCAATTGTTTCCTTTTTCCTTGTCTGTTGGATTGATCTTAGGTTTCTTATTGTATCTAATCTTGAATCTAGTTTATGTTTTTGTTTCAACTGTATATGTGCCTTCTTCTCTAATTCTCTTTGTGGTTTTGTCCCCCTAATTTATAGTCTTCAAAGTGTGACTAGATCACCTTGTTTGACTATTTCTATTAATGTATTTTCCAACCATTCTTTTTGGTTGGAAAATTGTTCAATTTTAGGCTTTTTATCATGAATATATGGGTTTAATTTGCATTTCACCCTCATTTTATTGAGTATTCCATAAGGATCATAGTTCCATAAGAAAATTTCAGCAAACTTATATTCTATAAATTGTTTTGCTGCCTCTACACATGCTTCCCTATGATTGCATATGAAAGGACCTACCTAGTTCTTCAATTTGAATCGAGTCTTCTTTTTAGCAACCAAAAATTTTATAGAATTTGAATTTATAATTTGTCTTATGTACTCTAAGGCAAACACTCTCATTGGCAAGTACTTTGGAAATTTATAGGGCAAGATATTTGACCCATAGACTCTAATCTCTGTGTGGTTTTGGTAAAGGTACCAATCACTAGTTCTGCTCTGCTCTGATAGCTATAAGACTTTCTTTATCTCATCACTTATCCTGGGTTGTACACTATTTGTAAGCATATTTATCAATGGGTGAACAAAACAATCTGTGAAATCCACATTGGTGAACTCAGTTGATTATTTTCTTATTAGAGAAGTCCAGAAAATGACTGACAGTTTATTACCTTCTACATCCAACTTCTAAAAGGCTATTGGGAATTTATCTTCTTGGAAGTAAAGGAACATATGAAAGAGGAAGGAGGTATATCTAAAAACACCTTCAGTGGGAAGCTTTACAAGCTAATCATGGATATTATCAACTATATACTCAGCATAGTTATAAATGACTGTGGGGGGTTGACTAGGCACAAAAATGGATAGAAAAACAAGTATAGACTCATCAGTGTGCTCATCAGTAAAGTAACCAAGGATAAAGGAAAACATTGAAATAACATGTCTTGATCCTTTAGGAAATTTGGGAGATGAATATGGAGGGTTAATATTTGGGATTTCAACATATGAAGGCATGAATATTTGGAAGATCTAAAATATTTTAGGAAATTCTAACTCAAGATAAATCTTTGTAAGAGCTTCTATGGATAATGGGACTGCATTAGGATCTGGTTTCAATTGAAGCATTAGGTTTATGGATTCTGCAGTGACAATGAATAATACTTCTTTCTCAGCATTAACCATAGCTCTTAGGTCAACGGAATAGTGAGTTTGACACTGCCTAATGACTTCTCGACACTGATGGGTATGGGGAACTACATATTTGGGTAAATTGGACTCCCAAATTTGAACTTCATCTCCCTGATCCAAATATTTTTCTAAACTCCAACAGTGGAGATCAAAAAGATTGAATTCAATTACTGGATCAATTATTTTATAATCAACATCATCTAAAGGGGTATTCTCAACATCTACAACAGGATTTTGTAGTGGATTTATGACAATGGTGCTTTTAGAAGCCATTACTGAATTTGTTCTTGACAATTTTGACCTCTAGATCTTAGAAACTCTGTTTTTAGGTTTTTTATGCACTTCTGTAAGCTTAGACTGTTTACAGAAGTTATTTTTAATATGACAGAGGTCTCTTTTGAACAGTAATAGGTAAACTCTGGATTTTTATGCTTCAAACCCTCAATTAGGTTCCAAAATTAATCTTCAAACCGTTTTACAGACTCAGGAAAGGCTTAACAAGGGTTTCCTGCTCCTTTCTTGGATAAAACAGAACTAAAACATTCTAATTCATGCATAAAAGGGTTTTGAGCATTTACAAGAAGGTTTTGAATCAGTCAAAGGGTTTCTCCAGGTCTACAAAAGCCTAAATTTTCTTCAATTTTGTTTTAAAACATGTTACAGTATTCAAAACTATGATTTTATCAAGTTTTTTTTACAACAAATACAATTTTTGAAGGAAAATAAAGGTATTTCTGTAGGAAAACGGACTTTATGAGGCTTAGATTCAGTAGTACAGCTCTTTTCAAATGACAGGAGGGTATTTTTCTTGAAAAAATACCTGTTATTTTAGGTATTTTTACTTGAAATAGGGTTTCTGGAAGTCAGGGAGCTTTCGAAAGCTGGTTGAAGTCTTTTTGGATGTAAACAGGAGGCCCTGAGCAGTTGCAGCAATGAATTGGGCCGAATTCTGGTTGTTTGTGCATGAACAGGGGGCAGTAGCATCGTTTCTTCAAGTGGAAAGGGTTATCGAATAGAAAACTCATCAAAAAATGGTTTGAATGCATACATCCGTTGTTTTATAGAAATTTGGGTATGAAACAGTGTTTGCATTCAATGCGGGTCAATTCAAATGGGAGGTGGTTTGGCGCCAGGGGGTCGAATACTGCCAAGTGGTTATCGCATGAGATGAAGGCAGTAAATGGTTTCGCTCAAAGGGATGCGATCTTGTAAGAAATGGACACGTGGAGGAGAGAGGGGAGGGAAATACCGCCCATATCGCAAATCCAAAAATAATTAATCGTCGTGTTTTTGAAATTGCGATACAGCTTGTGGTTCGTCGGATCTTGCAAAAGGATTGCGAACGGTCCAGATCTATTGATGAACTTGCTGGGCGGATGGGCGTGGGGCTCGGGAGCTTTATGTGTCGGGGTTTATGTTATTACATTTAAAACATAGTTTTAAACGTAAATTTTTCTATTAATGGGATAGGCGGGATATATGGTTTACACGATAAATAAGCTTTTTACATGCGTAAAATAACCTTTGAGTGGGTTTTAATATATATAACATATGTTTTTAAACTATGGGGGAGCAGAATATGTCACGTGGAGTTAAATAAACCATAGTATAAACATTAAAATGTGGGTTTGGGGTATTTTAATAAATGAAGTAATTATATTACGGGATGGGGTGTATAGTGGAGTTAAATAAATAATTTAAATGTTAATATGATATGAATGAGCGGAAAATGTACAAATACCCTTTATAAAGTGTAATTAGGCATTTGGGCACATTTTCATATTTGTGGCCCCTTACACTTAATAAATGCATTTTTGTAGGTTTTTTGAATGTTTTTGTATGAAATGAAATTAGTTAAGGGGGGTTTTTACTTTCCCTAAGAAAAAAGGTGTTCTACTTAGGAAAAGGGATTTTATATTAGGAAAAGGGTGATAATGTTGAGGAAAAGGGTTTTTATGAAGGGAATCCAATACTTAGTGCCAATCATTCATTAATCCTTGGGTCTGATCCCAACATAATTCAGAGAAATGCTCGGATCCTTTATAACTAAAGGTTTTTAATATTGGAATACTTTGAGGGAAGGGAAATTAGTAATTTTCCAGATGATGTTTTATTCATGCCTTGTGTAACTAATTTCTACCTACCCATCATTTATTCTACCATTTTTTACTTTTCATGGGTGCATTTCAGCTTGCAACCCTAAATCCATTTTTCTTTTAAAGCATAAACTATATAACTCTAACATTATTTCATCCGAGGGCTCAGATTAAACTGTTGAACTCCTCATTTATTCTCTAACTATCTATTGATTTTTCAAGTTTAAACTGTTTGACAGATCTTTATTCTCTATCTCTAAACACGAAATTTAAAGCATGAAAAAGTTAAGATTAAACTATTTAACTCATCATGGATTATGGCATTTTGAACAAGCTGCACATAATCATTTATTTGCAGTAAAAGTAAAAAGTAGTGGAATTTTGACTTGCATCACTTTCATGTCTTATTCTTATGTCTTTTTTGTGTTTGGGGTCCATTTTTTCTATTCTTTTTTATCTTTTCTTTTCAGGTCCTTTGATTTTTCTTTTAGGACTTTTTACCCTCTTTTCATTTTTTATTATTTTCAAATATGAGAAAACAACTTGCAAAAAGCAAGGTATGTACATATTTACAAGACTAATCAAAGTCAATTCAAAAATTATGAACCATATTATTATAGGACCCTAACAGTACGCACAAGTTCCTCTCTCTCTCTATCTTCAGTCATGCACTCAGGTGGAGGACATACGCTCAGAATCCAATGATCTCATGTTGTCCAATGCATATGCTATATGGTCCAATTAAATGTCGATCAGAATAATAAATTCGATCTTTCATGCTTAGTCAATGTACAACAAATTATCAACGGTCAAATTCAAATAGTTTTGCATTCTTTTGCATGAGACAAAAAGGGGGCCCGCAGCTATACTCGCTTAGATCAAAATTGTAATTATTCATGAAATGCATGCAAACTTTCCTCAGAATTGATCACTATCCAGTGAATAATAAACCCATATTAATATTACCCTTATACTTACCACAAGAATGAACATATTGATCTTAGACAAAATCACGTATTATGGCACTGATTATCAATTAAATTGCCAACTTAATTTTCCTCAGAGAAAAAGGTCTACATCACTCTACAACACATGCCTCAAATAAGACAAGAGACGAACTTCAAACCGGTGTGGAGATGTCTCTGACAAGTTATCTCAATCGGTGACCCTTAGCCAACGAAGATCCACCATAAAAGATAAAAAAAATAATCCAATTAACCCTAAACAATATATGTAAGCTTTATCTACTTGTTGGAAACCCACCACTTTCTCACTGAAGGCACCAACCCTCAAGCTCGCGTGGACCACATTTCATACATTTTAAAACTCTAGGATCCACCTACAAAAAAATCAATCAACTGTAGGCCTTGTTTCATCCAATTTTCATAGTAGACCCACATAGTCTCTCTGCTCAATATTAACACAAAAATATCAAGCCTATGTTCATTGTTGACTCTGTCATTTTGAAGCACTAGCACAAGATCATCAATGATAGTACAATCTCACTATTAAAGCCTAGTAGAAACATTTGTACAAAAAATCTGATCCAACAATACATAACATCAATGGTATCCTCACTCAACCATACAACAACATATGAACCAATACAATAGCATATGGAATGCATCGGCAATATATCTGCAATGATATACTAGAAGCTATGAAATATGTGATACAATATATCAACAACACATGATATATGAGTATTTGTAACAATACTCTTTGTTGAAAATGGCACCAAGAAAGGATTCTAATTTAATTTTCCCTTGAATTAAATTATAAGAAAATTGTAATTCCACGTCACAAGACAACTTGTACAAGTTAACTAAGTTAGGATAACTTGGTTCTGTTAATTCGAGTTGAGGGTCAAACTAGAGGCTTGTAGAGTGTCTCCTACATTGTAGGAGCCCTCGTTGAGTTTATTTTGATTTGTAATTAATTAACTTGGTTTATCTGAATTAAAGTCAGTTTAACTAATTATAACTGAGGGAGGAACTAGAGAGAGGTCAAAGTGTGGAAATTAGATTTAATTCACATGCAATGATCAATCAAATAACTGATAATTCACTCATAAATAACTCATGCATGTTAGTTATGAGAAATACCCAATTTAGATTGGATTTCAGGGGAAGTGCACTATCAATTTTATAATTATCTGAATTGTATAGGTGGTGCATGCAGTTAGAGGAAGGCCCCAATGGATTATGCAGTATGGATTGGGAATTTCCCTAATTAATAGGGCCTAATTACCCGAGGAAATTGAGCTAGAAAATAGGGACTTGGAAAGCCAAAAATTGGTTAAGTATTGAACCAAGCTTGCCTAGGAATCATTGAGACAGATAGAGATAGTCTAGAGGTTTCTCGGCTTAGAGAAAAGCATTGTGATCTTCTCATATTCTTAGGCTTATGAAATATACAAATAGTGGGGTTTTCAGTTGAGGCTTTGCCCAGATAAATCTTTGTGTTGTGTGATTGAAATTCTTTCTCTTTCATGTTTTGTGATTTCAAGATCTAAATTGGTTTCCGCAATTGGTAGAGTATATTCAAGTATAATGTTTTAGCATATTACAATTATTGGTTGAATCTACATCTATTTTCTACATGGTATCGAAGCAAGAATCACTCTATAAGAGAAGAATACAATTTTTTTCTATGCAGGTGAATCGAATTTGCAGATCTACTCTTCAGGACCAGCAACGGGATTAGGATGTCTTTCTCTATATTGAGACTCGAATATGCCCTTGAGGGTAGTTAAAATTACATAGCTTGGAGAGACAATATGGAAGCAATGTTGGAAGATAACATGCTAAAGGAATTCATAGACAGTGATATTCCTAAGCCTGCAGAAAAAAATGCTCAAGATCTAGCGGCATGGAAGAAGAACGTAGTAAAGGAAAGAAGGATTTTATTGGAAGGAGTTCAAGATCAGATTTTCTTCGACCTCCATGGAAAGGAAACTCCATATGCTATGTGGAATGCCTTAACAGATTTGTTTTAGAATAGAAGCAACCACAGGAAGCTGGCACTGAAAGACGAGCTCTAAAAAATCAAGATGGAGAAGGGAAACACAATACCAAAATACTTGACCAAGTTCACTCAGTGTCGGGATGAGCTTGGAAGTGTTGGTGTTATAGTTTTCGAGGATGATCTGGTGATCCTAGCACTTCTAGGCCTTCGCAAGAGCTAGCACAACTATCAAGATTTGGTGAATGGGAGGGAGAATCTACCAAAGTGGGAACGATTGTGGTCTGACTTAGTACAAGAAGAGATTCGATAGAACACTAGAGATGGATCCTCATCAAATCATGATGATGAGGAGAAATATTCCTTGGCTGGAAAAGAAAATAAAGGGAAAGGTAATTCATCCCATTCCAAATCATATTCTGGTCAGGCAGGAAAGAAGAAATACTTGTGGAAGATTAAATTTTTTCACTATCATGAGCTAGGACACTATGCCACGAAGTGTCCGCACAAGAAGTTCGACAAGAAGCCCTCAGGAGGAGCAACAAGTGAAGCTCTTGCTTCACAATTAAAGTTGGATTTCACTCTCATCGCATGCATTGTTTCATCGGTGATGGGTTTTATGTGGTACCTGGATAGTGGAGCCTCAGTCCATATGACCGAAAACAAAAAGTCTTTCGGCAATTTGGAGGTGAAGGATCTTCCGATGAAAATCGAGATGGGAGATGATGGGAGGTATAGCATGACCGACATTAGTTTTGTTACATTTCAGAGGGATTCTAGTTCTCCTCTCACATTGAAAAATGTCATGTATATTCCTGGTTTGAAGAAGAACTTGGTTTCAGTTGCTATGTTGGAAGACCATGGCTACGATGTGATATTTAGAAAAGGAAAGGTGTCCCCTCATCTCATAGCCATAGGACAAGTGAAGAAGATTAGGGTTCGAGTAAAGAACCTCTACAAATTGGATGTAGAATATTGTGTTTCCTTGAGCATGAAGGTAGAGAAGGTGTAGAAGCAAGACATCGATGTGTTATGGCATATAATATTGGGCCATCTACACCACGGATCCTTGAAGATCATGCATCAAATTTCTACATGAATTCCCAAGGGTGCACTTGAGCAACATGATACATGCAAAGGTTTTACATTGGGGAAGTACATCAAAGCCACCTTTCATGATAAGGTTAGTCGGGAAAAAGCGATCCTTGAAAGAGTTCACTCAGATGTGTGTGGATCATTCTCGACAGCCTCCACAACCAAGCATAGGTATTATGTAATTTTTGTAGATTATTTTTCATGCAAGTGTTGGATATTCTTCATGCAAAAGAAAGATTGGGTGTTCTCACAAATTTGTGAGTTCAAAGCACTTGAAGAGAAAGACACAAGTAAGAAGGAGAAGGCTCTCAGGAGTGAAAACGGTTAGAGAATATGTTTCGAATGAATTCAATAACTTATGTGCGTCAGAAGGCATTCGACGAGATTTGATAGCACCTCATAACCCACAATAGAATGGGATTGCAGAAAGGAAGAAAAAAAGCATTGTGAGAGCTACATGCGAGATGTTACATGATCGAAGCCTATCATTGCACTTATGGGTAGAAGCGTGAAACATAGTTGTGCATGTGCAGAAAAAAAGTCTTCATCGAATCCTCAATATGATTACACCAGAAGAAGCCTTTTCTAGTAAGAAGCCATATGTGGCGTGCTTTAGAATTTTTGGTTCCTCAGTTTACTGTCATGTTACCAAAGATGCACAGAAAAAGATACACCTCACAACTATCGGGTGTACCTTCCATCTCACAGGATGATAGTGGTTCGTACAGATGTGAAATTCGATGAAGGAAAGGCTATACAAATTTCCCTTGAGAGGGAGCTTTAGATGCATGCAGTGGAGGAGATATTAGCTCCAAAATAAGAACCTCAAGATGTGGAGAACCCACAAGAAGAGGAACAAAGAATGAATGCAACCACACAATAAGAGAAATCCAAATACGGAAGGAAGTGCACCAAAGAGGCTGATAGGTTGATGCATGATGATAGAGAGAATGTGAGATCACCCACATCACAATGCAGGAAGATAATGTCCCCATATAGATACACTGGCTACATGGCTCTTATGAGCTAGAGTGTAGAGGCTAAGCCATCCTCATTCGAGGAAGTATTGCAAAAAACAGTATGGGTTGATGATATGGTTGAGGAGTATGACTCCAAAATCATAAACAGTGCATGGGAAGTTGTCTTAAGACCGGAGGAAAATTCAGTTGTAGGATCCAGGTCGATCTACAAGGTGAAGCAAGTAGCAGATGGGAGTGTGAAGAAAAACAAGGAAAGATTTGTGGCCAAGGGGTTCTCTCAGCTATAGGGAGTAGATTATGACGATACCTTTTCTCTAGTAGAAAGGTAATCTTAAATTAGATATATCCTTGCACTTTCAGTGCATATGGGAAGGAAGATACATCAGATGGATGTAAATACAACCTTCCTCAACGGAGTGATTGAGGAAGAGGTGTACATTGAGCAGCCGGAAGGATTTGAGACCTTCGACAGAGATTCACATGTGTGTAGACTCAAGCGAGGCCTGTATGGACTGAAACAAGCACCCTGTGTTTGGTACACCAGATCGACATCTACTTCACCAAAAGTGAAGTAGATACGAACCTTTATCATATTGTGGTAGAAGTTAAATTATTTATTATAGTATTATATTTAGATGATTTTATTTTGACAGGTGATGAGAAGCTTATCGATTCTTGCCAAGAGGATCTTACAAGATAATTTGAGATGAACAACATAGGGCTCTTGCATTATTTCCTTGGTTTGGAAATTTAGCAAAGAAATGGGGCCTTGTTTGTCTCTCAGGGAAAGTATGCCAACAAGATACTGAAGAATTTTGACATGGAGAGCAGCAAACCCATGGAGACTCCTCTAGAAGTGAATTGGAGGAAGGAAGATGCTACTTCAGGTGACGTGGTTGAAGCTAACATTTACAAGTAGCTTGTGGGTTCACTCATTTACTTAGTGAACACGTGATCGAACATGTGTTATGCATTTAACCATCTTAGTCAAGCTATATATAAGAAAACCAAGTTATATTGGAAGGTAACCAAACATGTGTTGAGATACCTCAGAGGCATCACTTAGTTTGGTATTTGGTACAGAAGGACAAAGGGAGTGAAGCTTCAAGTATTTACATATGCATATTAGGCAAGGATTCCATCTGACAAGAAGAACACATCAGGGGGAATCTTCATTATTGGGTCAGCAGTAGTTTCCCAGTATAGCAGGAAGTAGAGATTAGTTGCACTCAGTTCGGAAGAGGCATGGTACATGGCTTCTAGTCAAGCAACTTGTGAGGCTATCTAGATGAGGAAGATCATTTTTGGGTTGTTTGGTCAACAAATGGATCCGACGGTGATTTATTGTGATAACCATAGTTGCATCAAACTATTGGTTAATCAATTTTTTCATGGCAGTTCCAAGCATATCGACATCCAGTATCACCATCTCAGAGATTGTGTGCAGAGGCGGATTATGTTATGAGACTACATTCCTATATAGAGGAGCGGGATTCAGACACCTTGATGAAGGAACTTGTTATGCGGATAAATCCCTCTTGTGGACAAGAGCGATCTCCCTAGTATCCTATGGATAGCTAGAAACAAACATCCATTTGTAAATCATTTTCTCTAGATTATATGTGATTCAGAATTATTATAAAAAAAGAAAGAGGACATGCTCCTACCTTGAAATTTGATGTTTGGTGCAGCCTTTTATCCAGTCACTCCAAAGAGGCTTCTTCAGTAATGAGAACCTACAATCAAAGACAGACAAAAGAATTAAAATCTCCTGCAACATATAAAAATTGAGAATAGCTAGTCTAACTCAGTGATCAAGGAATCCAAGTATTTAATTATTCAAATAGACACAAGAAAAACTCAATGAGAAAAGGAGATCCATATGTATTATCTTATATGAAAAGAGTAACTTTACAAACTGTCGCCTTGATGTTTCACAAGTTCCTCCCAGGGTCTTGAACAATCGTTCCTCCTTCAGATTGACAAGCCTGCCTCTCTCTAACTAGCATGAAGCTATGAATATGAGTGTGTGATCATTGTCATATGAAAAATGACTAGAGAGTATTCTCTCTTGAGAATTTCTTCAGAAATTACCACATGTGTGTCTACCCTTGAGACTAAAACATGAGCTCAATTTATAGGGAAATGGAGGTAGTTTCAGTTCCATGAAGAGGGGGATGGATTCCTCTCATGAAGGGATTTGAGCTCCATATACCAAGGGATAAACTCCATGAGTGAAGGGATAGGGCTCCATGAGTGGAGGGATAAATCTCGAACTAATCGCGCCTCTAGAAGCTTCTAGTTGGGAGAATATTCGTCCAGCTGGGCTTCTAGAACTTACTTTTTCCTTTATTTTACTGTTTACGAGGGTCTACAGGTTTTATAAGCAGAACGTGTGGGATGTGTCGCAGGCTATAGAACAAATATCTATGGATCTGCGGGAAAGAGCTAGGAAAAGTGTGGAGTTAGACTTTTTAGGGTTTTAATGAGCTTTTCTCCAATTCCAATACTTGGTTTAGGAACATTAGATTTTTTGACCTCTAAGGGAGCACAATATAGGTAATGATGAACCTATATTGACAGTCAAATTTCATGGTAACAAAATAATGTGTAACGGGACTATTAAGAGGAAAATTTGAGTTCCATAATTTGAGTTGAAAATGGCACCAAGAAAGGCTTCTAATTTAATTTTCCCTTGAATTAAATTAGAAGAAAATTGTAATTCCACATCACATGATAGCTTGTACGAGTTAACTAAGTTAGGATAACTTATTTGGTTAAGTTAATAAGAGTTTAGGGTCAAACTAGAGGCATGTAAAGTGTCTCCTAAATTATAGGAGCCCTGGTTGAGTTTATTTTGAGTTGTAATTAATTAACTCAGTTTATCTGAGTTGAAGTCAGTTTAACTAGTTCTAACTAATGGACGAACTAGAGAGAGGTAAAAGTCTGGAAATTAGATTTAATTCACATGCAGTGATCAATCAGATAACTAATAATTCACTCATAAATAACTCATGCATGTCAATTCTGAGAAAGACCCAATTGAGATTAGAGTTCAAGGGCAGAGTACTATCAATTGTATAATTATCCAAATTATACAGGTGGTGCATGTAATAAGATGAAAGACCCTAATGGATTGTGCAGTATGGATTGGGAATTTCCCTAATTAATAGGGCCTAATTACCCAAGGAAGTTGCGCTAGAAAATAGGGACTTGGGCAAGCCAGAAATTGGTTAAGTATTGAACAAGTCTTGTCTAGAAATCATTGAGATAAATAGAGATAGTGCAGAAGTTTCTCAACTTGGAGAAAATCATTGTAATATTAGCATATTCTTTCGCTTATGCAATTTACAGATAGCAAGCCTTTTAGCTAAGGCTTTCCCCATATAAATATTTTTGTTTTGTGATTTAAATTCTTTCTCTTTCATGTTTTGTGATTTCAAGATCTAAATAGGTTTCCACAATTGGTAGAGTAGATTCAAGTATAATGTAGCTATTACAATTATCAGTAGAATATAGGTGGATTTTCTACACTCTTTCCAACAACTCTTTGCTCTTTACTCTCATCTTCTCTTCAACCTGCAACACAAACTTGTCATCAATATGATTCATTATCAAATTTCCCTATAGAAATAACTACAATAATATTTTGTTCTCCATATCAACAACAACATGATACTAGTTGTGGCACACAAACTTTGATCATCTACTCTCCTAATTCAATCTCATCAACTATGCACTATTTCTTCAAATCTGATATTTGATATGCACTCTACATTAATGCACCTCACATTCTCACTCCATCTCACATTTTTCTCTTGATGCTTTACAATAGCTCACACTCACAATAATTCCAATGACTCTACAAAAATTTCTCATATAAATAAAAATTTTGGAATGATTAAACAATAATTACATCAAGAAAAGGAGAACCAATCACCCATGTTCATACATCATTGATCTGGTCTAGTACATTTAATAATTATCCTCGACTCAATCCACCATTATCTTCATTGAATGAGAGATATTTTCATAATTAATCATTCCAAATTTTCGAACGCAAAATTTGTGAATGCCAAATTTGCGAACACCAAATTTATGACCATCAAATTTGCGGAACGCCAAATTTGCAAATGAAAAATTTCTGAATGCCAAATTTGTGAACACGAAATTCGTGAACACCAAATTTGTGAATGCCAAATTTCTTAGGCAATTTCAATGGTTTGTTCATGTACAATAGGGAAAATTGAAAATTCCTTTGCTTAGAAATAATTCCATCTTCTTCAACATATTTTCCAACACCTATATAACCTCCAGACACTTATGCAACACATATAACACTTCATCAAACCTCTAATTTTCATCACAAGTACACAAATCCTTCTAGCTTGTTAACATTAATTCCAACACAATTGGCTCCATGGTTGACATCAATGCCAACACCATGTTGCGAACAAAAAGAACACTAGTGACTCTTTTTCATATTGGAGTTCATTATTTGATATAAAGAAGATGACATGGTATATTTCATATTAATTTTAATGGATTTATTCCTCTTTTAAAACAAACCTAGTGACATAGCCCATGAGGGTGAACTCTATCATCAATTTGTTGAGTTTTCTCTATGCTTATTATTGTTAAACTTTGTCATCAATTTTATGAGTTTTCTCTATGCTTATTGGTGTTTTGTTTCCAGTTTGAAATATTTAAATTTCTTATTTAAATTTATTAAATCAATTTTAACATAATTGTGAGAAAATTGATAAACTTATAAGAATTAAAAATAATGTAATGGCATTGTTTAAGCACTAATATTCAATCAAATTGGTATTAAAGTTGGATTGATCAAGTATTTGCAAGAATTAGTGTTGAACGTTAACTATGTATAATCTCAAGCACGAATAACGATCATTCGAAGAGTACAATCCCAAGATTTGTCCAAGATGTGCAATTTCAACAACAAGCAATTGAACCTAAAAGGGGAGAAACCCTCACCAAGTCTGAAAGGATATTTCAACAAAAAATTATTTACATGAAAGCTATGGTGGAAGTGTTAACAAGAATAAATAAGATGTGATTCAAGTTAAATACGAAGGAGGTGGTGGTGACCCTCCAAACTCTTCCTTCTCCATCATCTCCTCCATATCCATCGTTGCCATACAAAAGGAAGCCGGAGAAAACTAATTCTAATTGTCTTTGTTAAAATTTGATATGAACTTCGATTTACAAATATATAATGGTGAGCTTAATGAAAATAATTTCAATAATTAGATCATACAAATTGAAGTATATTGCAGGGTCCAAATAATTGTGGATGAATAACCAAAAAAGTCCAACTAGCTACTCTCTGATTTGGAGGCATGACATTGATCTAGAGGGAGAGTGAGCCTCAAGAAAATATTCCTAAAAAGGGTAAAATGTATCTCCATGGTATGAATTTATAGCATAATTAAATAAGAAATTTTATCCTTTAAGATTTATTTAAAAAGGCATAATGAATTAGCATAATTTAGGGTAAAGTAAAAGGAAAAATGTGCAAGAATATAATCAAAAGTTTATAAAGAAAACATTAACATTGGGAATTATAATTTATACACAAGGAACTATTTTGAAACAAATTGGTGGGTTGCATAGTTATTTGAAACATATTGTTCTTATGTTTTAACCCAACTAATTTTCATGCAGTCCGCGTCCAAGCCACACACATTGAGTCAAGTGAAATAATCTTCAAGGCAACTTCTCAACAAAAACAATTCAACCAGTTGCAGGCATGAACAAAGAAAAGGGTAAGATGAAAATAATAGTTATACTAAAAAAATAAGATTAGTAATCTTCGTGTTCACATTGAAAAAAGAAAGTACATGATGGGACCAACTATTGGAAAATTCATCTAGAACTGAAGCCAAAAAATTTATGGAATAAGAAGGGTAATTACAAGAATACTACTACAATCCAATAAGATATTGGATTAGATTTAGGTGATGAAACCATGATCACGGCCATGATAATACAAAGTGCCTCTTGTTATTCTACTTGTATTCTCTAACACTCATTCTTTAAAATTTGAAACTATGCATGGGGAAAGGAAATAAAGTGATCTAATTCCATATTAGAGTCATCTCAAAATATAGAAAGATTGATACATTCTTTAATTGTAGTTAGCAAGATAATCTCAATTTTAAAGTAATTTTTAACACATTAGGACTTCAAACTAAGCCTAATAATGGAATAAAAACTTCATGGGAGCAACTCAATATTGGAGGAAGTTCTAGAGGGGAGGTAACTAGCAGAGAGCCTCCAAGAATTTGAAATTAAATATCAATACAACCCCAATTCTAACATTGCTACATTTATAGAAAATATCTGAGATTGAAACTAATGCAAGTGCTTACATTATAGGATAAATGTTAATACAAACAAGGAAACTGGTTTGTTATCATTTTGATCCATTCACTAGTGCTGTAAAAAAATATCCTACTTATCAAAGAGAATTGTATGCTTTAGTTCAAAGTGTGAAGATGTGAAAACATTATGTGATGAGCAAAGAGACAATCATCCATACATATCATCAACATTTTCAATAACTCCAATCATAGACCAAGTTGCAATATTAACATCATTTTTGGTAGATGGTTTTCTTATAGCAATTCCATTTTCTCATGAAGAAAGATATACAAAGCAAAGTTGCATATATGTTATTTAGACCACATAACAATTCTTCCACTATTTTATAGCATAGTTCACTATCTCGTGAAAGTTACATTGCACAATATGTTTTAGATGAAGATTTTAAGGATGTATATGAAATTCTAGTCTATGGTACTAAAGTGGAAGAGTTTGATTGTCATGTACACGAAAAAATACTATTATTGTTGTATTTGGTAAATTGTGTATTCCACGAGATGAAAGAGTGCATGTAATGAAATAAGCACATACTTCTCTTAGTAGAAAAACAATAACTTAGTTGCAACGCTATTTTCATTAGCCTTAAATGTATGAAAATATGTTCAAATAAGTATAAGTATGTGTCATGTGTGCAAATCGAAAACTGAGTAACAAAAATAGGGTTTGTAAATGCCACTTCATGTGTGTTCTCGTCCATGGAAAAGTGTGTGTAGATTTTGTCAGGCATTTTCCTACATCTAATATTGGTCATGATTATTTATATGTTGTAGTGGACATATAAAGTGTGTTTAATGTCTTAGAAATATGTGACATGAGAAAAAACTTCACATTTGTTTTTCCAACATGTTTGGGTTCATTTTGGTTTCCCTGCATCCATTGTATGTGATCAAAACTTCTTCTATAGTTTGTAATTTTGGTCAACTTTGTGGGGGTTAATGGACACTCAAATTCAAAAGAGCATTGATTCTCATCCATAAACAAATGGACAAATTGAATTGTTCATCAATATAGTGATACTCTGACGATATCGTAGTAAACATTCCAAGCTTTAGGATGAGCAGTGGTATTGTGTACAACATGCATATATTTGTTCCATACATTCATTTACACTGAAGTCTTGTTCTGATACATGTTCTGGATATTTTCCTAAGTCTCTTTTGGACTTCACTCTGAGACAAAATTCAATGATGGATGGATGTAATGTAACATCCTAGTGTATCTCCTTAAAAAATAATTGTGATTAAATTTGTCTTGAAACTATGGATAAATATTTATTTATTTTGCTTTATTTTATGCTAAATTGGTTACCATAAGGTAGAAGTTCCATGAAATCCTAGGAATTGTAAATATTTTTACTTTTTAATATTAATAAAATGTGGATTAGCAATGCCAAAAAACTTGAGCACCTATTGGGACTATAATACGATAAATGGGGAAGGGTCTAATGGATTTTTGAATCATTCCTCTATCTATCTTTCCTTATCACCTTCGCCTCGTTTGAATTATGAATGGGGGGAGGGTGAGAGGAATGACCAAGAAAAAGACAGGAAAAGGAGAATTTACGAGACAATATTGGGAAAAAATATAGAAATTTTGTGTATGTGAAATAGGCTAAGAAAAAAAGAGGAAAAATAGAGAGTTTTAGAGCCCCAAACTAGATAAAAGGGGTTTCAAGGTTAAAATGAAATTAACCATAAGAATGAGGGAGGATGATTTTTATTTTGCTAGAAGAGCCATGAGACCAGAAAAATTGAAAGAAGTTTTGGGGCATCAACGTGACCTTTCTATATCCTCACAAAAGAGCACTAAAGGGAAATACTTTTGAGGGAGTGAGAAGCATAGAAGGATGTCCTCTAATGTTGCAAGAGGTAGTATTTTGGGTGCATATAGCTTCTTTGTCCCTACAAAAATTAGAAGTTATATTTAACTTGGTTTAATACCTTGTAGACTAAGCTAGGAATCATTGTCCCTACTTTTCCCTAGTGATGTTATAGTTTGGCTAGGGGGTGGAGTTCCATAGTTAACTACCTAGGTAGGGTGGATATCATTTAGTTTGTTTGGTTCCTTTAGCCATAATTTTTGTTTACAAATAAGTTCATTTATAGCCTTAGTAAATTCATTTTTATATATTAATTATTTGATTGGCATGTTCTGTGAGATATCCTTTCCTTGTATATTCAATGCTTTCCAAATTTTAATTTCCTGCAATTAACAATTACGCAATTTCCTAATGATTAGGTAAGTGATTTTTCTTTCATTACTACAATGGTCTCATGGCTTTATTCTATGTTATTTATTTAAGTACAAATCCATGGAGATTTCATGTATTACATGATTATTTCCCATAACAACCTTGAATTAGGAGGAACTACAGTGATGAGTCAGATGGAAAACATTAATGCAATACATGTTTGCATCATAAATAGAGGAAAATTCACCTCATCCCCTAGAAAAATGACCAAATAATTCGTCATCGAGAGCTAGCCACAAGACGGATTACATGTGGAGGGAAAATAAACTAACCATAAGCCATTGGGAATTTTACATATTTTTCGATGGTTGGCGGTCGATGGCTCGACGAATCAGAATCTACTGGAAGAATGGAAAAGGTGATAGATCTATGAACATCATGTGATGGGTAGGTTACTGCTAATAACATAATCAGGCTTAGTCCCAACTAGGGCTTAGATCAAAAAAATATTAGGGATTTTTCTAATGGCCCAATGTCTTGGTATCTTGATGACCAGTTGGGTCACATGTCAAGGATTGGGGGAAAAAAAATTGTATTGCAATAAAATATGATAGGAAGAAGGTCGGTGGCCAGTGCTCAAAATGCATGCCTATCAAGTAATGAGGATACATCCATTGGTTGACATTTGTCAACTAAACTTGGAGAAATTTGGTAAATTGAGCTTGCCTCCCCACTGGAGTGAATTCCTAGTAGGCCAATGGGCCATTTAGCTAGGCCTATCAACACTCGATTAATTGGACAACGCGTGATTAATAGGAGAACACATGATAGAGATAATTATATTGTGAGTTGTCATATGTTAATTGGACGGACTCAACCTTGTGGAGTTTGATTCTTTTTTTCCTGGTGACTTGCTAGTCTAGTGACCATAGACAAAGATGCAAGTTCAAGGTGACGGGGTTCACATGAAATGATGAAATTTAAATTGGACTAAGCTCAAAATAAATAAATGTAGAAAGGGGATTCATCTCGATGGCTGGTTAGTAGTGCTAATGTGGCTTGTTAATTGATGTGGCAAGTATGGAGACAACACTAGGATGAGGTTTCCATGTGTCATGCTAGGGTCAATTGAGATGGAATTATAGGTATCATTGTGGATAGAGGACTACCATGTGTCTATCGTGCGACAATGGCATGATTGTTGATGTGCCACTAAGACTCGGGTAATTCTTCAAAAGGTCATAACATTGTGTCTAGTGCTCATATTATGATGAAATTTAAATCGCCAGAAATATCTCAACAAATAGAAGATGGTAATGAACTCAGAAGTAACTTTTGAAGAGGTTTCAAGAAGAGGAACTTCTAATAACTCATATTCTCAATGTAAGTTATAAGGGTTAAAACTTAAATAGAATAAGTGAGGCCATAACAAATAAATTATGTGTAGTTTTGTATTCATCAATTTGTATCTTAGATTTTCGTTATTTATATATATTTAACACACCCCATTTATTAATTATTTAGATTTTGATTTTTAATAAATGGTGCATGTTGAAAATTGGTATCAGAGTAAGGTTATAGCTCTTTGGGTTAATAAAATTGATAATGCAATCATTATTGTATTTTTTATTAGAAAAATAATTATTTTAACAACTTAACTTACCTTGTCCTCTCAATGATATAATGAGAAATATCTTGGAAGGTTTCTCACAATACCATGAATGTAATACCCATGAAGCACAATACCATGAGTCTAAGACTTGTGAAGGAGATGATTGTGGAACTAAAATATATGGAAAATGAAATGTGGAGACTCCTCTAGATATTGTAGAGACCATGAGGAGTTTAAGAATGGAACTTTAGAGTTTCAAAGAAGGTAATGAAAAAATTATTAAATCCAATGATGCCTTCCTACAAGCTTGACTGAAATGCAGAAAAATATGCAACCAAGACAAGTGTCAAGTAGTGTTGGTAAGAATTATTTAAGAAAGATATGTTGTAGGGATAAAGATCAAATCTCCAATGATGATACTAATACATCCTCAAGTACTTCAAACCAGAAACAACTACTTTTGACGATTCCACTAACAATAAACCTAACTCTCCTTCCAAACATAAGAGGAAAAATAAAGTCTCAAAAGATCCCTAAAAAGGAGAGTTTAGGAATATTAGACCACCTACCTTTAAAGGTGAGGTAAAATATGGAGAAGAAGATAAAGTTTGTCTTTTGGGAATGAAGAAGCATTTTCAGGTACTTTATTATTCTAGAAATATAAGAGCTAAAGTGGCTATTTATAACATGAACGACTGAACATCTCTTTGGTAGGAATACCTCAAGGGGATAAAGAAACTAAGTGAAAATATAATCACTTATAAACAACTTAAAAGTATTTATGTAAAAAATATTTTTCAAAAAGGTATTATCATGGCAAAATTAAGGAATTTCATGAAATGAAATTTGTTTAACCAACCATGGAAGATTATGCAACCAATCTCGTGGAAATGTTAAGATATGTTCTATATATAAAGGATGAAAAGAAGAAAATTCAATGTTTTCTAAGTGGATTGTCTCGATCATATAAGGATAGGATCAAATTTCAAAAGCCTACGGCTTTTGATGAGGTAGTAAGAAAAGATAAATTATGTTCAACAAAAATTCAACCTAATGTGGAGAGAAAAGAAAATGGAGAATTTTGAACAAACGAAGGATGGATTTAAGCCCCCACAACATAAAAATCAACTAAGAAATTTTAAATCAAATTATGTCGCAATAAGTGACTTTTAGTAGAACCTTCCAACTAAAGGGGGAATCAAACCAACAGAATTAGCAACAAGAAATCCAAGAGAGTCTTGGAAAGGGCCTTTAAGGTGGGGATGTGGAGAAAAACATCTTCCAAAAAATTGTCCCTATAGACCAGAAAATAATAATCCCACTTATTGTATGAAAGAGGTTGCAATAATGGATGATGTAGAGAAGGATATCCCAAGAATACACTATGTGTTGGAAGATAGGCAATCAAAGCATCAAGCTTTAATAGTGGAGGTCAAGGGTAACTACATCTCATCTAAAATTGTTAATTCTTGTTATCTTCAAAAATGTAAACATCAAAAATATTGGTTGGTTTAGCTAGAAACATGAGTTAAGGCCTTATGGTAATAAATTAACTAATCACAAGGAAAATTTTGAATATTTAACCTTTGGGTCCATATGATGTATTAATTGGTATGGACTGCTTAGCAGCCCATAATGTAATATTAGACTGCCATAATAAAAAATTTGAGTGTTTAGATGATGAAGGAAAACCAAGCCTAGTAATGGATACTCAGAGATCCATTTCTTTGAGACAAGTTTCAGCTTTATATTTAAAAATAAGTTTAAGAAAGGGATGTAAATTATATGCATTCCATATCGAATCAGTAAAAGAAAAAGGGTCAAAACTAGAAGACTATCTAATACTTAGAGAATTTGAAGATGTATTCCCAAATGAGGTACCAGGTTTGCCTCCTAAGAGAGATATTGACTTTTCTGTTAATTTAATGCCATGAATAACACCTATATCTAAAAACAAATTTAGCATGAGAACCATTGAATTGATGGAGTTAAAATTGCAATTATAAGGGTTATTGGATAAAAAATACATTACACCCAATGTATCTCCTTAGGGAGCACCAACTCTATTTGTAAATAGAAAAGAAAATACCCTTAGGATATGCATTGATTATAGAACATTGAATAAAATGACTATGAAAATAAAATACCCTTTTACCTCAGATTGTTCATATATTTAATCAAGTAAAGGGAGCAAATATATTCTCAAAATTTGACTTGAAATTAAGATATCATCAAGTCTAAATCAACGATGAGGATTTTATAAAACAACTTTTAAAACAAGATATGGTCATTATGATTTCACAATGGTACCATTTGATCTTACGAATGCACCATCTACATTCATGTGCCTCCTTAAGAACATTTTTAGGAAACACTTGGATAAATTTGTATTAATATTTATAGATGATATTCTCATCTATTCTACGTTTGAAGAAGAACATGAAGAACATCTTAGGTTTTTTTTGCAAATATTGAGAAAACATCAATTTTATGCCAAGTTTAGTAAATGTGATTTTTATAAAAGACAAATACAATATTTGGCAGATGTTATTTTTTACCAAGGAATCTCAATGGATCTAGAAAATATCAATGCTATTATGGGTTGGCCTAATCCAAATAATGTCAAAAACGTAAGGTCATTTATGGGGATCAGAAAATAATATCGAAGATTCATTGAAATATTTTCAAAATTTAGCTGCCATATAACTTCATTACAAAGAAAAGGAGTAAAGTTTGTATAGTATACTAAATGTGAAGAAAGTTTTCAATAGTTGAAATATATTTTAACTAGTTCTTTGATTCCAAAAATTGCAGACCCAAACAAATAATTCATAGTATTCATAGATGCTTAGAAGGATTGGGTGTAGTAATTATGCAATACAATCATCTAATATGTTATAGATCCGTAAAATTGAGAACACGTGAAGAAAAGTATGTCACCCGTGATCCATAACTCATAGCCATTATACATGCATTGAAGATGTGGCATAACTAGATGGGTAGGAAATTTGTGTTGAATATTGACCACAGTGGGCTAAGAAACTTTTTTTATCAAGCTCATTTAAATGCTCAAAAGCTAGATGGTTATCATTTCTTAGTGAATACAATTTTGATATCAAACATATAAAGGGAAAAATAAAATAAGGTAATTGATGCACTTAGTTAGAGCATGCAAGTAATACATTTAGCAACTACAATCACATGCGAATTTGATTTAAAATCCATAATTAAAGAAGCTCTAAATAGGGATGAATTTCCTTCAAATAAACAAAGGTTCATCATAAGAGCCACCAAAACCAAAATATGATTATTATCGGATATTTGCAAAGGAATTGATCGTCTATAAGGACATATTATATATCCCTAATTCAGTTAAGTAAAAATAACTAATATTGGATGAAATTATATAGAAAATATCATACTTAGGACACTTAGGTTACCAGAAAATTATCACTACGATAAAGATACATTACTTTTTCCCTGAATTGGAAAAGGAAGTTGCTAATTACATTGCAAGATGCATTGATTGTCAACAAGTAAATGCAGAACATAAACATCCAACAAGACCAATTCCTGAATGAAAATGGGAGAAATTACCATGGATTTTATCATGAGATTACCAATGACAACAAAAAAACATGATGGAATTATGGTTGTAGTTGAAAAGTTGAGAAGGTTGCTCATTTTGTTATGATTAGGTCCATTTTTAAAGCAATAAACATTGCAGAAATTTCCAGGAAAGAAATCTTCAGTTTGCATGGAATCACAATTTTGTAAAGGGTTATATAAAGATTTGGGTACACAAGAAAATTTCAGAAATACCTATCACCCACAAACAGATGGAAAACAAAAAAGTCAAATCAAGTATTAAAAAGACATGCTTCATATGTATGTAATGAACAAGCTAAGTAAATCGAAAAATTGCTTGCATTTGTAGAATTTTTACAATTATGTGTATCAAGCATCTATAAAAATGAGTTGTTTTGAAGCATTTAATGGTTGAAGGTGTAATACACCTATCATTTGTGACAACCTAGTGAATAGAATCACACTCAAACCATAAATGTTGAGGGAGGTGAAACAAGAAGTCATCAAGATCAAACTACACATCAAGATAGCCTAGGATAGGTATAAGAAGTTATTTTGATTATAAAAAAAAAAAAAAAAAAAAAAAAAAAAAAAAAATCGAATAGCAATCATATGTATCTTAAATTAAAACCACTAAAAAACTCCTTTAAGCTTGGATCCTATGTCAAACTTGCACCCATTTTTTGTGGACCCTTCAAAATTTTGGAAAGGATAAGACCAGTAGGCTATAAACTTGTTTTTCCTATAAACATTAAAGCACATAATGTTTTGTATGTATCACTACTAAAGAAACATGTAAACTATTAACCATGTTACTGACCAAGATGCAATTCACGTGGAACCAAAGAGAGAATTCCAACCAAAACCCATATGCATAATAGATAGGAAAATAACATTACTTCAAAACTGAGTCATCGCATATGTAAGTGTATTAGAAACATTTTAGGTTTGATGAAGCCACTTGGGAAATAGATGATGCCATGAGGAAGGAATATCCATCTATTTTTTCATCATATAAATTGTTGTATTGAAAGAACACTGAGGATGGTGCGATTGCAAGGAGGTGGGAATGTGACATCCCAATTTATCTCCTTAAAAAATAGTTGTAATTAAATTTGTTTTGAAATATGCATTGATATTTTTATATTTTTTTCTAAACCGATCACCATAAGGTAGAAATATTATGGCTTGGCATTGTAAATATATTTACTTCTATAGATAAATAGACATTGAATGACCAAAACTAGCATACATACCACAAGTGAGGAAAGTAAGGGGGTATAAGTGATTTCCTTATTATCCATTTATCTTTCTTGCCTTATCACCTTCACCTCATTTGAACTATGAAGGGATTGAGGGGTTGAAGAGGCTACGAAAAAGAGAGGAAAAAAAGAATTTATGAGACCAAATTGGGAAAAACAAGGAAAAATCAAAAAGAGAGGAAAAAGAGAATTTCTAAAACCATACTGGAAAAACCAAGGAAAATTCGTATAGGGGAAATAAGTTGAGAAAAAGGGAGGGAAAACATAGAGTTTTAGGGAACATATTAGGGAAAATAGAGTACCAATATGATATAAAAATAAATCAATCATGAAAATGAGGGGGGGTGATTTTTAATTTATTAGAAGAGCCATGAGACCATGAAATCTACTAGACGTTTTGGGACATCGACAAGGCCTTTCAATGTCCTCACAAAAGAGCACTAGAGTGAGAGACTTATGAGGGACTACGGCAAATAAGGAAGTCCTCTAGTGCTATGAGAGGGAGGCATTGTGGGTGCATGTACTTGCTCTGACCTTACAAAACATAGCAGTGGAAGTTATCCTGGTTGAACACCTTATAGACTAAGCTACGAACCATTATCCCTACTTTTCACATGTGGTATTATAGCCCATCTAACGGGTGAAGTTCCCTAAATTGAGTAGAAATAATTCAATCTGATAAGTTTCGCTATCCATCTCTTTTGTTTAGAGATAAGTTTCTAACCTCGGTAAAAAAAATTCTATATATTGATGTTTTATTGACATTGTTTGTGGATATATCCCTATATATTTTATGATTTACAGTGTTTAATTTCTTGTAAGTACTTGTAAAACAATTTCTTGGTGAAAGGTAACTCTACTTTTAGTACTACAAGGGTTTCGTAATTTTGTTCTAGAAGTTATTTATATGTGTACAATTATGTAAATGTCATGTATTTAATGTTTATTGGTGGTAGCAACCTTGAATTAGGAGGAACCACACCTAAAAGTCAGATGCAAAGTGTCAACGTAATCCATGTTTGCACCATAGTCAAATTTGATGACTAGTTTACCTTGAATCTATGTCGGGGCACAAAAAACCTATTTTAACTGTGTTGTTTGCAATTTGCAACTTAGTAGGACAAACTGTTATATTTTCCTGGTAACTAGTGGCCCATTGTAAGATTAGAGGTTCCAATTTGAACCCCTATTCACATGGTCGATGAGGTTGTGACTGAGAGCTTAGCCATATAGGAACTCAAGTGTGGAGGGCCACAACTAAGCCAACCACAAGTCGTTGGGGTAATTTACTATTTTTTGGGCGGTCGAAAGCTTGATGGACTTAACCCATGGTCACATGGCTGACAGGACCGTGGTTGGGAGCCATCTACTATAGGGCTTACATGAAAAGGGAAATCGAACCAACCATAAGCCATTCAGCACTTTACAGATTTTCCAGAGGCTAATGTTTGGCTCAGTGAACAAGAATCTATTGGAAAATTTTCATAAGAAATAAATTTGTGAATGTCATGTGATGAGGGGTATACTAACGAATACTAAAATTGTGATTAGTCCCAACCAAGGATTTGATGAAAAAAGCTTATGTGAAGTATCTTAGTGGCTCGGTGTTCCCATTACCTGATGGGCCAAAGGTCAAGGACCAATGGAAACAACCTTGTATTGCAATAAAAATATATTAGGAAGAAAGGTTGGTGGTCAATGTTCGATGCTTAGTGAGTAGGCATGTCAACTAAATGGGGATACATTTGTTGGTTAATGCTTGTCAACCAAACTAGGAAAAAGTTCGTAAATCAAGCTTGTATCTCCCCAGTGGAGTGAATTCATGGTGACCTAATTAACTATGTCCCTTGATACCCTTTTAACAGGATGGCACATGAGGGAGATAAGTCTATCAACAATCACCCGTCAACTAGACCAGCGCAACCTCATGCAGTCTAATTCTAATTTTCCCAATGGCTTGTTAGCCCTTTGGCTATAAACAAAGATGTCAAGGAATGGAGATGGGGCTCACTTCAAAAGAGAAACCAAACTAGAGTTGGCTCAAACTAAAGTAACATAGAAAGGGTCTTTAGTGCAGTGGTCTAGCAGTTGGTTAGCAGAGATGATGTGTCTCTGTAGTGGACGTGGCATGCAAGTGATGACACATGTCGCATTGGGGTCAACTAACATGTCATTGTAGGTGGCATCGTGGAGAAAATGTTACCATGTGTCTACCACATAGCAATGGTACAGTTGATGTGGCGCTAAGAAGGGTAATTTTTTAGAAGGTTATAACTTTGTATCTGATGCTCAAATTTTTGATGAAATATATATTGTCGAAAAGATTTTGACGAGAAGAAAATAATGAGGAGCTCATAATTGACTTTTGAGATGGTTTCAAAAAGAATACTTTTGATAACCCATCTTCTTAAGGTAAGCTATAACGGTTAAAACTTAAATTGAATAAATGTTATTATAACAAATAAATAATGTGTCTAGTTATATATATGTCAAATATTGGATTTGTTATTTATACATATTTAACACCCCATTTATTAATTTACTTAGATTTTAAGGTTTAATGAATGGAGTGTGTTACATGTAATGATTTAAACAATGCCAAGAAACTCTACCACGTATCAATGGTACAATTGATGTGGCGCTAAGAAGGGTAATTTTTTAGAAGGTTATAACTTTGTATCTGATGCTCAAATTTTTGATGAAATTTATATTGTTGAAAAGCTCTTAATGAGAAGAAAATAATGAGGAGCTCATAATTGACTTTTGAGATGGTTTCAAAAAGAATACTTTTGATAACCCATATTCTTAAGGTAAGCTATAACGGTTAAAACTTAAATTGAATAAATGACATTATAACAAATAAATAATGTGTCTAGTTATATATATGTCAAATATTGGATTTGTTACTTATACATATTTAACACCCCATTTATTAATTTACTTAGATTTTAAGGTTTAATGAATGGAGTGTGTTACATGTAACGATTTAGACAATGCCAAGAAACTCATCTAAGAAGATTCAATTGGTTCATCAAGTTGTATAGGAATCGTTCAAAAAGAGCCAAGCCAAGTATAAGGCTGACTATATGACAAGCATCAAGTTGATCATCACCTTTAGGCTAGAGATCAAGTTTGGCTATACATTAGCAAAAGAATGCCTTAAAAGTGAAAGAAAAACATTGAAGTAAGTATGGTCTATTTAAAAAATTGGAAAAATTCGTTAACAAGATTTTTATGTTAGAATTACCTCCATAGATACAAATGTATTCGATGGCTAAGGTTGAAAACTTAAAACTACATGAGTCTACCCGATTGGGGATCAATGAAAGAATGTTCAAGTTCCTTTTGTTGATGATTTTGCTCCTAAATATCTAGATGAATTGTGGGAGAATGTTATTCTTAACAAAAGAGTGAGGACTTCATGAAGAGGTGATGTGGAGTATCTTCACGTGGATCTAAAAGGAATGCATCCAAGTAAAACATAATGGATGGAGATTGAAAAAGAAAGGGGGTTGTAATTTCACTTATTTGTTGAATGACATAAAAATTTTGATTGTCCAAAAGCTTCTTAATGGGAAGCATTGATCCAAGAGGATCCACGGAACCAATCCAAACAGATGATCTCATATTCTGCTAAAAATGTCATGTCAATAAATTTTCCATGCAATTTGAATAGGGTCAATCAAACATCATATGCAAAGGATACATCCCATTGAAATTGAAGGCGAACATGTAAAACAAACATAGAAAATTGTTGATATGTGTACCAATCATATTCTAACATGTGGAGCAATGAAAAGACAACATCTAGCAATTATTTTTGCGTGAACGATAATCGCCACGAGATTGCAATCATAGCTTCAATATCGCACTTACATTTCACATTCAAAGTGTAATCTATAAAGGTTACGTTAAAAAATAAATATGATTCAAAATCCCCATCAATTTGGGATAAATATAAAAGTGAGTATTTACAAAACTAGCAAATACATGTTGTCTAACATTGGTGTACATGCCACCATAGATTGTTGTATGTGCCACCATATGTGTATCACAGCCCACATAGTCATCCAACCATGTTATTAATGTTTTATTAATAAACTGAAAAATATTTATATAATATGGAGACGTATTAATAGGCATATCTCTCTAAAAAAAGGTATATGAAAAAATTCAAGGGGATTTGAAATCCATCATTGTTTATAAAAAAATCAGTGCCTTACCTTTATTCCATGCACTTGGAATGTGCTATAAAATGAATCAAATTATATTTCAATTGGGGCAGCAGACTCTTTATTGACAAAATATGTAAATTAGTATTCATTGTTACAAAAGAAGGCATTGAAAATTGGTAAGCTCACGCTATTCTCTTCCTAGAATATTTTAAAGATTAAATATCATTATTTGATGTAAAAAGGATGTAGTGGTGTAATTTGCATCATTTATACTGGATCAATTCCTCTTTTGAAATAAACCTAAAGATGTAGCCCATGAAAGTGCACTATTTTATCAATTTGTTGAGTAATGTTCTATTCTCGATTTCAGTTATTTAAACAGTTCATTTTCATTAATTAAGTCATTTTCCAATCAAATTGTAGAAAAATTAAGAAAGTAACAAAGTCATTTTAGCACTAATATTGGATCACAGTATGGGCTATGAAGTGTTAACGAAAAATTCCATATTGAGAAAAGGTCATAAACATCTTAATTTGATTTTGTGACATTGTGTGAGAAAGACATTTGTAACTTGAAAGATGATAACATTCCATTTTTTAATTTTCTTCCAATTTACCAAGATCATCACTTAAATTTTGTATTAATTTATTCTTGGTTAACAAATTAAGCAATACAATGGCTACTATAATTAAGATAACAATGTGACGTCCCTTATCTCATCTTGTTTTTAAAACATTAATCTTTAAATATTGTATTTTATTTATTAATAACAATTCAATATAAACGTCTTTCTAATTTTTTAAAAGCATTGAAGGTATCGGTTCATTTTTTCATGGTTTTGAATTTCACTTCTCTAATTCAATTGGATCAAACATTGTTCCTTTTTGTTTTATTAATACTTCCTTAATAGTAATTTCCCTCCCTCCTTTCTTTCTTTTTTCAAACTTCTTAATATATGTGATCAAGATTTAGACTTTGATTTCTAAGACATAAAATTCATCTTCTTTGTTAGCTAAAATTTTGTCAAAAGTTTATTCTGAAAATTTTACATCTTTTACCTAAAGCATTTGATACATTTTTTTAATCATTTGATAAGGAAAATTTTAACCATGACTTTATTGCAAAACCCTATAATGTTATATTTGTCAACTCATAAGAAAATTCTTCGTCATGTTTAATATGAAAGCTTCCAATGTTTCCATCCATGTTGAACATAGAATTATGGCAGTTTTTTAAGATACAGATGTAATATTGAACAGTGTGAAAGTATATATTCAATGATATATTGTTTATTTTATGTCATTTTTTTATTGAAAAAAGTACATATTTTCTGGTTCCCCTAGTCCATGGATTAATAATGTTGTGACCTAAATGTATTACAAATTTACTCTTTTCTAATTGCTCAAAATAATGCAAAGGGAAACTAACATTTTTGACCTAAAATTTGGTTGACCCAATTACAGATATTAACACAATACAATTACAATAAAGGTATCTAGGGGAATCCATTTGTACATTAAAACAACAATTTCATCAAATTGGAAAGGTTACTTTGTTGAACAAAAATGACAAAGCCAAAAAAAAGTTGAAATCATAGAATGTTTAGCCTTCTTCATTAATAATTGATTAACAATAACAATGTTGATGTATTTGTCGTTGTCATTCACACACACATAGTGATGCAAACCCCTAAGTTTAATGCAATAGTACATATTGTATAAGTATCAATAAATCTTTTATTTTTTATTTCTAAAATTCATATATTTTCTTTGAAAAAACCCCATTGTATAAATGTCGATCAATCTTTTATTTTTCTTTTTTCTAAAATTCATATATTTTCTTTGAAAAAAACCCCTAAGTTTGAACCAGTAGCACCTATTGTATAAATGTCGATCAATCTTTTATTTCTTTTATTTCTAAAATTCAGTTTGTTTTTGTTAAAAACAAATTAAGATACCATCATTACATTTTTTTAGATATACCATCATTAAAAAAGCTTCCATATTCTTCACTAATAAATAAGCACACAAAATACAAAAGTCCTACATTAAATAATATAGTGTTTCCTCTTATTCTAGTAATTTTTAGAATTTAGATGCCCATGATATTGTAATTTTGAAATATTAAAATTGTTATCTTTCATATGAAAATGAATTCAACATTGTAATTTGAAATATTAAAATTGTTATTTCATATGAAAATGAATTCAACACCTTCAAAAAACCGCATTGTAATTTTAAAATATTAAAATTATTATCTTTCATATGAAAATGAATTCAACACTTTGAAAAAACCAAACCAGTACAACCTGATTTTACAATGTTAATGATTGATATGTACAATTCCATTAATCCAAATTTTGTAATTTTAAAATATTAAAATTATTATCTTTCATATGAAAATGTTGAAAAAACCAAACCAGTACAACCTGATTTTACAATGTTAATGATTGCTATGTACAATTCCATTAATCCAAATTATTTTTTGAAAAACATATATTTTAAAAGACCATATGACCAGAAAATGTCAAAATAGTGAACATTTAAACTACAACTTTCTGAAAACCGATTTATGTTCTGATGTAAATTTTTAAGGTTCTATTTAATTTAAAATAGTGAACTTATATAATTTCCCATTAGTTCAGAGTTGACTTCAGCATTACCACGCATGCTGCTAAATTAAGGATTTGCCAAGCTCTTCATCAATACAAGCCTCACATTCCAATGTACACATATTTTCAGAGAGCTATATTTTAATATTTTTGATTCCCATTCTGTGATTCCATGAGAGATCTCATAATCTCTACTCCCCAAATGTTCTTCGAGGGCAAATGGAAAGTTGAATTAGAATATGCACCTTTTCATATTTTCCATCTAATGTAAACATTGACATAAATACACTTTTTCATATACTTTAAATGTACATTTTTTAATATGATTTAATAGAAGTTTTCAAAAATATTGATGAATAGAAGTGCTTGTCGATTATGTAGCGAAGTCATAATTATAATGAAATGGTTTCATAATCAAGGAATTGGTTCTAAATCAAATGAACCAATGCTAACACTCCAACAAAAATCTGAAACAGTAAGCATTAAATAATAAATATACCATTTTAATCCCGCACACAAATATTTGCCCCTAGAAGGGAAGAAAAAATGTAACAAAATTCTGCTTTTCAACAGAAGTGTATATGCTATCAATCATCTGTTTCAATTCTTTATTACATTGGCTTTCTCCGATTTTTGAAAAGAACAATTGTTTTTCCTTCTGCACGTTATAAATAATATTCCAAATACTTCTTTGCATAGAAAGTAGAACCTTACCTTCGAAGTAGTCCCAGTCAAAATAAAAAGATGATGATTTTCTAGATCAAGTAACCGTCCTTATACTTGTATCCCACAACCTTTCCACATGGTAGAACCCTTTGCCTCCCCCCACTAATTGTTGGTGAATGGGAATAAAACAGAACAAAACATTGAAAAAATAAATATGACAATTTGCTCATTAGAATAAGGTAGTGTCTATACATCCAAAATTCAAATCTTATGTTTTCCTATAAACATATATGTAAATTACATGTGTGCCCACAACTGCCTCTGCCCTCTTTAAAAAGCCACCAGAGAAACTCTGTAAGACTATCTTGAGAATAATGAACGAAGTGAAAAATGACACAAAATTACAAGAAGAAACAATTTTCTGTTTGGAAATCAAGACAAGTTAGCATGCTCTCTCGTATAATTAGTCTCAATGAACAGACTCAGATAAATGGAGATTAACTATAGTACCCTCTAAAATTTAATATTCACTCAAATGAAAGACGCTTCTCATAAGTTCGTAACACTGTGGCTAAGGGAAACCTTGATCACCATCCATAGGAACGTTGGGAGTTTCAACCTAGAGACCTTAAAAACCTGACAAAGAATTTTCAAACCACAGTATGTAGTGTTCTGTGAATTGAACAAAAAATGATTTAATCGATGTAAATATTTTAAAAGAAACTTCTTAAGACAAAGCACCCTAAGCAGCAATGATACCACTTTATGGAAGGAACAACTCTTGCGAATTGCCCAGATGGCTTTGTCCTGTGAAGAACTTACAATATTCTCCAATCTCAATAACTGAGGCATTAAATTCTCATGTAATGCCTATCAAGTAGTTTGCATGCCTTGGCCTGGAGAATTTACAAGGCCATGTTCCTCTGTGCATTTAACAAATCTTCTACACCGTAAGAAGCAAAAATAATGGCAGAAACAATGCAATGCAATCTGACTGGGAACTAAAGAATTACAATGGAAGATTAAACAAGAGAGGTAGACCCAATTACCATAATTTATTAGCTAGGCACATTACGAACAGATTTAAGATATAAGGGACTCCACTAGAAACCAATGACGGGTGGTTGAGCAATCTTCTATTGATGCTTGCTCCCATGTACCAATATCCTTAAGCTGATCTTCGTTTTGGTTGTGAGTTGAAGAGGCACACTGCACCAACACTAATGTGCCATTAGAATGAGCATTTCAAAGGCTTACTGCAATATTCTTGGAGCAGAGGAAACAAATCTTCATTGAGAGATGGACTCTAGATATCATATCATATCTAAAAGATATTAATAAGCTCCCAAAGTCATGCCACATTCTATCTGGTGTCTACTTTTTCAAATGTAAAATAGATGTTAGATGTAAATTCCTTATAGGTATAATCCATACCTACAGTCAAGTTGACTTCAATAACTGATATACACCACTGAATAAAGTAGCAAAAACAAGCAAAAGATCAGGACCTTGTCAAACCTGGTAAACCCAACATGTCCGGTCAGTCTGAGTTGCAACATTTTAAATATAACAAAACAATAAATGTTTTACTCAAAACAAGATTGTCTGAAGTTCAATTTAAAATAAGTCAGTGGGCCATCATTATGAAATTGACATACAAGTTTAGCACTGTCAAAAAAAAATAATAGTTTTTTAAGTTCTGCCACATGTGATCAAGAGGTTAAATGTTTTACGGCTTGTTTCTCAAACTTTAAAGTGCATCCCGGTTGTTGCAATGCTACCCTATCATTAATCTCCATAAGACAAAAGGTGATCCACGTTTTAAATTTAGAATTATAGGGACAATCTGACCAAGTTTTTTTAATATTTAGAATTATTATTTTGACTTATATCCATTGTTATATTTAGTTTTTGTAGCATCAGATGGTGTTGTGGTTTCGAAACCTTGTGGAGAGGCTATAACACAAGGGTTCTCTAAAACCCAAAAATTGTTTCTGGAAAATCCACCTAGAGACGCCTCAATTAAATTAATTGACCATAATTAAAAATTTCATAAAATCTAACTCAGAAAAAGTGGTTAATTAATAGGAATTAATTGAGAAAGGAGTCAATTATCTAAAAATTCACAGAGATTGACTTACACAATCTCAACCATTGATTAAGTTTTAATCTTGGTTGTTGAAGTCCAAACTGGAGATTATAAGAAGAGGTTGATGGGAAGATGGAGAACACAGATTGCAGATACTTGGTGATCTAGATAGTTCAATACTCCAGTGCAGGTGATTAGCATAAGAGATCAAGTAGCAAGTGTCATGAGGGGCAGAGACAGTGATCCGGAAGAAGATTTCCACTTCCGGAGAGGTAGCAACAAGTGACAAATATTCCACTGTGAAGCTAGCCCAAAACAACCGCAAGGGTCGTGCGGATTTTTCTGAGGGGTCACAATTAGGGTCGTGTGTGTTTTCCCAGTACGGCCATGAGGATCGCGCGAGTTTTCCTAGCTCAACCGTGTGGATCGCTAAAAGCATAAACAACCTGCGCAGGGGTTGGACGACCAGTTTTCAGAGGGAGACAGAGGTCGAGGTTTGTTTGTGGAGAGAGAGAATTTTCTCTCCAAATTATTTTGTCAGATTCTTGCTGATTGGATAGCCAGCTGGGCTTCCAAAGATTATACTCAGAATTCATTGTTGCATAATAAAATAAACCCTCAACTGCTGCACCGATTTTACCACATTGGATTTTCCAAAAGCATTTGTCCAAAAATAATGGTGTCAATATTTTTGTGTCCTAGGATTTCCCAGTTCCTATTTTTGCTTCCACAATTAATTTTTATGGTAAAGAAATTGCAGTGTGAATATTTAGTTGTTTTGTTGTAAACAAAATAAACTGCATAATTAATTTATCGGTTAGAAGAAATATTTTAGTTGCTTCATTTCAAGGAATTTTCACATTGCAACAGAGCATATTTGACAGATAAGAAGCTCGGAGGGGAAGGGAGCCATGCGGGTTATCTCAGGACAGTTGCGAGAACCTCGCAACATTTCCCTGTGCAGTCGCGTGGATTGTGCAAGTATAGACTGGACAACCGCAAGTGCAACACGGGGAGCAACAATTGAGATTAAGCAGATTTTCTTCTCTGGGTACAGAGTGTTTTGCAGCAGTTTGTAGAGAAAATTCAGTGTCAAGTGGAAGAGAAAGTGCACATAGAAGGAATTTTTCTCAGAGGGTTTCTAGTTTAGAAAACCAATATTTCTAGTTGCAGTAGGCAATAGCAGCAGCCACATTTTCTCACTCCAAAAGGGAGTGTGAATAGCAGAGCTAGCAAGCGAGCAAGAGAAATAGGGAGATTTCAACTTCGGGTAGAGTTTTTTGCATAGATGGCCACAATCGAGCTTAGAGATCGGGACAGATTGGACGGTACCTCCAACTATGTTATTTGGAAGGCTAGGATGTCCTTTCTCCTTTATGAGCATGGCTTGAAGACCTATGCAGAGAGCGTTGTGGCAAAACCTACTAATGTAGATCAGTTGAAAGAATTCAAGAAGGAGATGGCCAAGATGAAGCAGATGATCCTGGATGGAGTCCGGGACCATATATAGTCTCACATATATCAGCCAAGAATACAACCAAAGAGATGTGGGATTCTCTCGCAAGGCTATACCAGAATTCTTCCGAGCAACGGAAGATGTTCTTGAAATAGAAGCTGAGAAACATCAAGATGCATAAGGGTGAAGGAATTGATCCCTTTCTCACCAAAATTTAGGAAATTCGAGATGAGTTGGCAGAGATAGGAGAGGCACCTCAAGATTCAGAGATTGTGTGTTTGGCCCTGATCAATGTCTCAGAGGATTGGGAAATCTTCGTCCAAGATATTTTCAGACGAAATATACTACCTAGGTGGGACAAGATGTGGTCAGACTTACTGTAGGAGGAGATGAGGCGAGCACTTGTGAAGACCTCCATTAACGGCAGAAGTAGTAAGGGATCAAAAGGTGTGAAGGAGGAAGATAATGTAGCCCTTGTATCAAAGGGTCCCAATCAAGGACAAGGTTTGCATAGGGAGAAGAAGAAAAAGAAGAATCTATCTAAGATCAAGTGTTTAGGTGTGGAGATTTTGGCGACTACAGTACTCAGTGTCCTCAATGGAAGAAGGACAAGCAAGAGAAGCGGGATCAGGTGGTAGCATCTGCAGAGATAGACAAGTTGTCCTCCAGGCTAGAGGAAGACTTGGCCATGTTTGCAGTTATACCTCCAGGAGTGAGGTGGGCCGATATGGAACTTTAGTCCCAAAGCTACGCAAAGATTTGGGCAGGGTCCATTGAGGTTTGCATCGAATGGTGTCTTCCTCATGGATTATTACCTTGCTACAAAGGCCCGCAGTATTCAGTAGTAAGAGGATCAATGTCAATTGATGCAGTCAGTTCCAAAGTGACAGTTGCTGACTAGTTGTAGTCAAATGCTGAGAAGCACAAAGCAGTGTTGATAGCAGTGGAGGAGGCTCAGTAGCAACGTCAGCAACAACGCAGATTTCTCAGTAGACAATGCAAAGGCTAGTAGTAGTCAGAGACTTAGAGACAGTTGCAGCACAGAGACACAAATGATTTAGTATTTTGGATGCTTCTCAGTTGCACTGGTTGCAGTAGTAGCAGCAACAGTCGAGAGGGAGTTGAGTGTTGATTTCTGGTAGCATCGGATCTGTTGTAACCTCAAGAATTTGCAAAGAGGCTAGGACATATGCATTCTACAAAACCTAGAAATCGTTTTGGGAAATTCCACTGGGAGACAGTTTGATTAAAATAATTAATTACTTTTAATGGATGCCTAAGTCTAAACTTAGGAAATTAAAATAATTGAAGGGTATTAATTAAACTTGGTGTGAATATTTTAGAAAAAGACGGAGATCGAGTCAAGAAGATTTAAGCCATTGATTAGGATCTAATCTGGGATGTTGAAAGTTCAACGAGAAGATTATAAGAAGGAGCTCGATGAGCACTTGGAGAACACACCAGGAAAATACTTATATGCCCAAGCAGATTGATTTTCTCACTGGTTGAAGTTCGGCAAGAGAAAATCGAATCAGAAGGTGAGTTGCAGGTGAGAGAGAAAGGGTATCAGTAATAGTCAAGAGTGCGGGAACCGGAAAGAAGAGGCTATTGAAGGAACCAAGCTCCGATACCAATTGTTGGAAATATTGAGAGGGGTGGGGGGGGTGAATCAGTATTCCTTTCAATTAGAGCATTACTTAATCTTTAATTATTATCAATGTTTGTACAATGATAGCAGCAAACAAGAGGAACACAAATGCACATAGTTTTTAAGGTGGAAACCCACTCCGGGACAAAAACCACCTAATTCTTTTCTAATAATTCTTTAATAATCAACTCCAATTGAAAATAAAGCTCCAACTTCCTAGAATCTAGAAAATCATTCTTCTCCAACTCCCACTGGATGGACGCTCCAACGCTCGAAATTCTTCAGTAGTCAACTGAACGGATGCCCCAACACCCAATGAGCTACAACTCACCCTAGCACCACCCTACCACCCTATAGAAGAATAAAATAAGAATGGACTCCCGTACCAGGAAAAATGGTCCACTTTACAATGATATAGAATGATGTAGAAGAAGAATATATACTAGACCATAACCCCAACTTTGACACAACCACCTAATGATGATCCTAGACCTCCCAACACTGCCTCTTCAACCCTTGGCAGATAGACACTAGTACAATTTTTACAATAATGCATTTACAATGACTTAGTACAATGATACCTTTACAATGATTGTATGCAGTGCTGCCCACTTGAAGACTTCATAGGATAAACTTCTTGCTGCTGTTATGCACCTTGGTTGATGCTCTTTTCATGCTACCCTCGACTGCACCTTGCTTTGCTTTGCTGCCCTAGAAATTCTGGTCCTTTGCAACCCTTGACAACACATGATCTAGCTTTTTCTTTGCCTTCTAGGAGCTTGATATTGAATGTGGTGTATCTCTGTTATTTTAGATCCTCAATATCTGATTTTCGTTCCTATAGTAGTCCTCTGAGTCATCTTTCCAATGCCACAAGTCTGACCCAATTTGTATTCTTCAAGTGAGAGTTATAACCAATCTCTCACAATGCCCTAATTATGTACTTTTTCAGCAGAGTGCACTTGTATGGCATTCCACGTGTCATTGTTTCTTCATTTGGCTCTAAATTTGATAGAGAGAAAACTAAATACTGTGCATTGTCTACCACTTTTTACAGAATTTCAATCCGATACTCAGAGAGATATTTATGACGATTTTACCAAGGTCACTTCTTTGAGATGAATTTCATGAGCCTGCAAAAACTCTGACTTCCACAGATCATATCTCCAAAAATATTGCGCACCTTGATCTGAAATTTTTACAGCAGCTTCCTCAGGATTTCAGCTTCGCCTCATCAAAATTTCAGCTTCTGAACCTTCGTATGAAAAAATTTAGAGCGAAAATTCCACGATGACCTCTTTCAGATGGTGAAATCCCTTGCATTAGGAGGAAATGAGGATCACAATTTATATAAATTATTAGGTTGAGAGGGACTTCAACAAGTGAACGTGGGAGGGATTTTGGGAGCTTAAAAAAATATTAATTATGACTTTTCAATGACCCATGCCCCAACCCCTTGGGGTTTTAGCCCACTAACTAGGGGTACAAACTTTAAACATGAATATCTCTCAAACCTTGAAGAATTACATGGCGTGACATATATCAACGAAAACATCTCTTCAAGCAGAAACCATCAAAAGCATTATTGACTCAGAATATATTAATTTGGTAGGTCAAAATTCCCATGCAATATTGGGTTAGCCCCTGGTGCTGCTTGGGTTGACATCAATGACAACCGCTGATCAACAACAACATCAACCTCTACCTCATCAATAAAGTTTGCAGTGATGGAAAATTTCAGTTGCATTTTCTTGTCACTTTCAATTTTGCATTATCACATACCCAACCTAAAGAATAAGGTTTAGGATGAGGAATGGTTTCCCAATTTATTTTCTTGACAATAGTTTCTGAAATAAGGTTGGCTTGGGATCTATTATCAAACAAATTATCTACTTTGTTATATTTTGAGATGACTTTAATATGGAAAACCTCTATTCTTTCTTTATCATGTTGAGTTTCATTGAGGTTACTGGAAGAACTAGAACTTTCAATAGAATCCTTACCTTTTAATCCCATGGCTATGATCTTTGTTTCATCTCCAGAATCAGATCCTAAGTTGTGTTGTGTAGTTGCAACAATATTTTGTTTCCCTTTGTTGTTAAAATTTTTGGGTCTCCATCTCAGGATGAAGTTTTCAACAATGGTCTTCATCGTGACCTTCTTTTGAACATTGTTTACATGTGAGTTTCTCTCCCTCTTTCTTGATTGAAGCATTCTTTTTCCCCTTGCCTTTGAATTTCCCCTTTCCTTTGTCTCCACCCTTGAATGGATTCTTTCTATTCTCTTGGGGAAAATTATTCCCTATTACTTCTAAATGACTTTCCTGTACACATATGTCATGTATATTTGTAGGGTTAAACATGATAATTGTGTGTCTCAAATAGCTATGTAAACCTCCCATGTATTTAAGTAAAGTGTCTTGAGAGGATAAATCTATACCCAAAATCAAAGCTTTTCTTCTAAATTCTTGAGTATAACTTTGCACACTCTAACCCTTAGCTTGCCTAAATTTTTTTCAATCCATTATAACCTTTTTCATGTATGCTAATGGATAAAATTGTCTTCTTAATGAAGCTACAAAATATTTCCAACAAGAAATAATCTTACCACTTTTCTAGAGATCTTCTTGAGTTTTGGCCTCCCACCAAATGAGTGTTGCACTTTCCAACCTTAGAGAAGCAAGCTGAATTTTAGTCTCATCATCCTTGATTATTTGTATCCTGCAATGTAACACTTCAATTTGATGAACCCAATAATCTAATTTCTCAGCATTTACCTCTTCATTGTACATTAGAAATTCAAATTTTATGTCAAGCTTTAACAAACGAGTTTTACGATGTCCCTTTAGAGATCTTGGAGGATTTTGTGAAGGGGTAGAGGTAGAAGAAGACGAGGGTGAATATGGAGGTGTAGGAAAAGGTGGAGGTATAGATGGTGGTTTTTCACCATTTCCTTTTGGTGAACTTTTGTCACCATTTCCTCCACTCCCTTTTGGAGGATCTTTGTCACCATTTCCTCCATTCCCTTTTGGAGGATTTGAGCTCTATCCTTGAAACCTTGTGTTCATTTCTTTATATATAACTTTAACCATTTTAGTCATTTCAAAGAAAACTTTTTTGAAATTTCTCTCATCCTCATACATGGTTTCATGGCCCTCTTCATGTGCCATGACTATTGAAGGTTGAGGTGAATCTGTTCTCCTTGAACCAACTTGAGAACTTGGATCCACAAGCTCTCGTTCTCCTCTTTTGAGCTTCAACCTTGTAAGCATCAGAAAACACTTGCAAAAAAATTACCTTCAAAATAAACAAAGCTCTAATAACAAACTTATCTGTATTACAAACTTGAAGGTTATTATGAAATTTTCAAGTTAAATTTTATGCCTTTTAAGCAATGTATCAATTTGAAAAAGTACATAAATTAATGGTTTTAAACTCAATTTTCAGCATAAAAACATAGAAAAATATACCATACACAACAACACAAGACATAAAAATGATAAAGGAGTTCACCCTTCCTGGGCTACATCTCCTATTCCATCTTCCAATGTTGGGCCTTTTTCATTAAGTTCTAAAATATATTATTTCATGGATTTATAGTGTTCAAAATGAAAAAATAATGTCTCCAATGGATCCAGAACACCCAAAAACCCCAAGTTGGGCTCTTGTTGGGCTCAATTTGGCTAAAAAATGAGAAATTTATGCTCTAGAGAAGTTTTGTTGCTAATTGCTCTACAAACTAGACTCTTTGTCTAACCATCCTACAAATTTCACAATTCAAAAGGCCATCGAGAACCAATTTCTCTTGGCATCGGCAAGATTTGTGTCGACTTCAGTGAAATTTGTTGAATGTTTTAATTTCCCAATGACCCTTATGACAGAAAAACCTAGCCACATGGGGCCATGCAGCCGAAGGCTGGGGCTAACCGCCCACCCTTGTCGGCTTAGCCTTTAACAGTCGAGCCACGATTCCATTGGTTCCATAAAACCTAGAGCTAGCCCCCGATTTCTTGCACACGTCGCTTTGGCTCCCTCTACTCATGCCATGGTCTTGTGCCTTGGCATGTGTCCTAGGGCCAGGCCATACCTAAGCCCCTTCTACATTAACGACGGTTCTGGCAAGGTTGTGGTCTTGTGACGCACCATATAACCTTAGGTTGGGGCCTATCCCAAGCACCTTGCACATGTTCAACCAAACACCTCCGCTTTGGTCTGCCTGTTGGTCACATGATCATTTATATGACCTCGGGATAGGGCTAAGCCTTGAGCCCTTGGTTGCTCACTCATTGGTTATGTGGATGTGTAGTGACTGGGGGCCAGGGGCTTAGCCTCGATCCCATCCCCCAAACTGAAAATGTCAAAACTTTATATAGAACATGGGGCCTATATTTTTTAAGACCCACGGTAGCATAGACGATAGAGTGTTGTATTTTTTTCCATGAGGTCAGAGGTTTGATCCTCGTTGAGGCTTGTCCGACCTTAACAAAATTTTAATCACCACCAAGATGCCACATGGAAACCCATGATTGGGTCACATGGCACCCAACCATTGTACCACCTATAAAATCATTGACCAATCATAATTTACTAACATGAACTAATAAAATGAAGCCACTTGTCAGCATGTCATTTCCCTGGGGGTGCACAGTTAACCTGCTGAATCATCGTATGGACTACCCAGTTAGCAGTCCTGTACTTCAACCTGCAAAAAATATTAGATGTATAGGAAAACGATCAAAACATGATATATGGAGCATACAATATCAACTTTGAGTGATTCAATTTGTGTTGGATTCAGGAAATATAACTCTATGTTTTCGCACCAGTTTTGAGCACTTTTGAACACTTTCATTTTTTAGCGCTTTACTAATCCCCTGGATCATAATTCCACATCACATGAAAACTTTTACGAGTTAACTAAGTTATTTTTACTTAGTTGGTTTATTTAATTCAAGTTGAGGGTCTAACTTGAGTCATGTAGTGCGGATCCTACTTTATAGGAGCCCTAGTTGAGTTTATTTTGAGTTGTAATTAATTAATTCAGTTTAACTGAGCAGAATTCAATTTAAATAGTTCCAACTGTTGGAGGAACTAGTAGGAGGTCTAGAAGTGGAGAGAAACTTCAGTATCCAACTAGTTAACTAATAATTCATACATAAATAACTCATGCATGTGTGATCTATGAGTTACACAGTTGATATTGGAGTTCAAGGGTAGTGTACTATCAGTTGTATAATCATCCAAATTGTACAGGTGGTGCATGCAGTCAGAGGAAGGCCTATGATTTTTTGTGTATTTGCGGATGAAGACTTTTTGTAATTAATTAGCAGATTGAATCTACAAGGAATTTCTACATGGTATCATATATGAATTCATAATAGAAGAGAAGAGTAAGAGTTTGTCTTTGCAAGAGGAACAATTTTTTTATATCTATTCTCCAAAGCTATCATCAAGATCAGGATGGCATTCTATGGTCTATTGAGTATGCCATTGAGGGTAGCTCGAATTAAATTACTTGGAAGGACCAGATGGAAGAATTCATGGAAGATAATCGATTGAATGAATACATTGATACCAATGTTCTGAAACTAGTAGCTACAGATGCACAAAATCCAAAAAAGTGGAAGAAGAATGTAGCCAAGGCAAGAAGGATCTTACAGGAAGGAGTTCAAGATCATATTGTATCAAACCCTCATGCGAAGGAGACTCCATATGCAATGTGGAAGGCTTTGACAGATTTGTTTCAAAACAACAGTGACCACAAGAAGTTGGAATTGAAGGACAAGCTTCAGAAAATCAAGATGGAGAAGGGCGACACAATACCACAGTACTTGAGCAAGTTCGCCCAATGTCAGGATTAGCTTGAGAGTGTTAGTGTTACAATTTTTTAAGATGATTTGGTCAGCATATCACTTCTAGGTCTTTCCAAGAGCTGGCACAGCTATGAGGATCCAGTAAATGGGAGGGAGAAGCTACCAAAGTGGAAGAATTTGTGGTCTGACTTGGTGCAAGAAGAGACAAGGTGGAACACCAGAGATGGAACCTCATCCAAGCATGATGATGAGGAAAATTATGCCTTGGATGGAAAGGAAAATAAAGGGCAATGGAAGAAATCCCAATCCAAAGGAGATTCCAGTCAGGTGGGAAATAAGGACTTGTCAAAGATTAAATGTTTTCACTATCATGAGTTGGGACACTATGCCACGAAGTTTTTTCACAAGAAGGCTGACAATAAGCTCTCAGGAGGAGCGACCAGTGAATCCCTTGCTTCACAGTTTGAGTTGGATTTCACCTTCATTGCATGTATGGTAACCTCAGTGATGGGTAGTGTGTGTTATCTGGATAGTGGAGCCTCATTCCATATGACCGAGAACAAAGAATTTTTCATCCACTTGGAGGAGAAGCACCTCCAGATGCACATCGAGATGGGATATGATGGAAGGTATAGCACGACTAGCATCAGTATTGTTACTTTTCAAAGGGAGTTTAGTTCTCCTCTCACATTAAAAGATTTCATGTATGTTCAGTGTCTGAAGAAGAATTTAGTTTTAGTTGTTATGTTGGAATACTATGGCTACGAACTGATATTTAGAAAAATAAAGGATTTCCTTCATCACATAGCCATGAGATAAGTGAAGCGGATCGGGGTTCAGGTAAAGAACCTCTACAAATTGGATGTAGAATATTGTTTTTCTTTAATCACGAAAGTAGAGAAGGTGTAGATCTTAGACATCGATGAATTATGACATAGGAAAATTACCCATTTGCACCATGGAGCTTTGAAGATCATGCAACATATTTATATAGGACTTCCCAAGGGTGCACTAAAGAATCAAGATACATGCAAAGGGCATGCATTGGGGAAGTACACCAAAGCCACCTTTCATGATAAGGACAATTGAGTGCAAGTGATTCTTGAAAGATTTCACTCATATGTGTGTGAACCGTTCTCGACAGCCTCCACAACCAAGCACAGGTATTATGTGATATATGTAGATGATTTCCCATGTAAGTGTTGGATATTATTCATGCATAAGAAAGACCAAACACTCTCAAAATTTTGTGAATTTAAATCACTTGTTGAGAAAGACCCAGGTAGGAAAGTGAAGGATCTTAGGAGCGATAACGATGGAGAATATGTTTTGAATGAGTTCAACAACTTATATTCATCAAAAGGAATTCAAGGGGAGTTAATAGCAGCCCATAACCCATAGCCGAATGGGGTTGCAGAAAGAAAGAACATAAGTATCGTGGGAGTCGCATCGGAGATGTTGCATGATCAGGGCCTATCATTGCACTTGTGGGTTGAAGCATGCAACACAATGATATATGTGTAGAACAGGATTCCTCATCGGATTCTCAGGATGGGTACACCAAAAGAAGATTTTCAGGTAAGAAACTAGATGTGGTACACTTCAAGATCTTTGTTTCATCATTTTACTATCAGGTTTCCAAGGATGCAAGGAAAAATATAGAACCGAGAGCAGAGTTTGGCATATTTGTGAGGTACACTTATACACCTCACAACTATCGTGTGTACCTACCATATCATAGGATGACAGTTTTTTTTAGAAATGTGAAGTTCGATGAAGAGAGGGCCATGATATGTTCCCTTGAGAGGGAGCTTCAATTGCATGAAACTGAGGATATTTTAGTTCCAAAGGAAGAACCTCAGGATGTTCTAGAGTAGCCACAAGCAGAGGAGTAGAGAGTGGAAGCACCCACTCATGTAGAGACATACAGATATGTAAGGAAGCACACCAGAGAAATTGACAGAGTGATTCATGATGCTAGAGAGAATGTGGGAGCATCCACATCACAACATAGGTAGGTGAGATCACAAGATTGGTACAATGGCTACATGGCTCTAATGAGAAAGAGTGTAGAGACTGAGCCATCCTCATTCGAGGAAGTAGTACAGCAACCAGTATGGGTTGATGCCATGGTATATGAATATTATTCGATTATCAGGAACAATGCTTGGATTTTTTTCTCAAGGCCATAGGAAAAGTCAGTGGGAGGTTCCAAGTGGATCTACAAGGTGAAGCACGCAACATATGGGAGTGTCAAAAAAACAAAACCATATTTGTGACCAAGGGGTTCTCTTAGGTGGAGGGAATTGATTACAAGGATACCTTTGCTCCAGTATCAAGATACTCCTCAATCAGATCTATTATAGAACTTTCAGCGCAAATGGGATGGAAGATACATCAAAGGGATGTGAAGATAGTATTCCTCAACAAAGTGATTGAGAACAAGGTGTACATAGAGCAGCTGGAAGTATTTGAGACCCCCAACAAAGAGTCGCATGTGTGCAGACTCAAGAGAACGTTGTATGGATTAAAACAAGCACCTCGTGTTTAGTACACCAGGATCAACAACTATTTCACCAGGTTGTACTTCACCAAAATTGAAGCAAATGGAAACCTTTACCATATTGTGGTTGAAGGTAAATTATCTATTATAGTATTATATTTCAATGATTTAATTTTAACAGGTGATGAGAAGCTGATAAACTCTTGCAAAGAGGATTTGAAAAGAGAATTTGAGATGAAAGACATGGGGCTCATGCATTATTTCCTTGGTTTGGAAATTTGGCAAGGAGATGGGGAATTGTTTGTCTCTAAGGGAAATTATGCCAATGAGATATTGAATAATTTTCACATGGAGAGCAACAAACCCATGGAGACTCCTCTAGCAATGAATTGGAGGAAGGAAGATTCTACTTTAGGTGAAGTGGTAGAGGCTACCATTTACAGGTGGCTTCTCAGTTCACTTATGTACTTGGTGAACACATGACCAATATGTGTTTTTCAGTTAACCATCTTACTCAAGCAATGTTAATCCAACCAAACTCTGTTGGAAGGTAGCTAAATATGTGGTGAGATACCTCAGAGGCACCACTCAGTTTGGTCTTTGGTATAGACAGATAGAGGGAGTGAAATTGTAAGGCTTCAAAGATGTAGATTGGGTAGGTATTCCATCAGATAGTAAGAGCACATCAAGGGGAATCTTCAACATCGGGTAAACATTAGTTTATTGGTATAGCACGAAGCATAACTTAGTTCCACTCAATTTAGCAAAATCATAATACATGGTTTCTAGTCAAGAAGCTTGTGAGGCTATCTAGATGAGGAAGAACCTTGTTGGATTATTTTTTCAGCAGATGGATCCTACAGTGATTTACTGTGAAAATTTGAGTTGTATAAATCTCTTCGAGAATCCAGTTTTTCATGATTAGTCCAAGCATATCGACATTTGGTACCACCATCTACAAGATTGTGTGTAGAGTCAGATCATGTTGCTAGAGTACATTCCTACAAAGGAACAGGATGCAGATATCTTGACTAAAGAAATGTCAAGAGGAAAATTTGAGTTCCATAGAGGAAGGATTGGGGTATCTGATAAGCCATTTCTTTCTAAGAGGGAGTGTTGAAAATTACACCAAGAAATATTCTAATTTAATTTTCCCTTGAATTAAATTAAAAGAACATTGTAATTCCACATTGCATGACAACTTATACGAGTTGAATAAGTTAGTTTGACTTAATTGGTTTAGTAATTTGAGTTGAGGGTCTAACTTGAGTCATGTAGAGTGGCTCCTACTTTATAGGAGCCTTGGTTGAGTTTATTTTGAGTTGTAATTAATTTTTTCAGTTTAACTGATTTAAAGTTAGTTAAACTAGTTCCAACTATTAGAGGAACTAGTAGGAGGTCTAGTAGTGCAGAGCGGCTCCAATGTTCAACCATTTAATTGATAATTCATCCATAAATAACTCATGCATGTTTGATCTACGAGTTACCCAGTTGAGATTGGAGTTCAGGGGTAGTGTACTATCAATTGTATAATCATCCAAATTGCACATGTGGTGCATGCAGTCAGAGGAAGACCTATGATGTATTAAGTATTTTTGGATGAGGAATTTCCCTAATTAATAGGGGCTAATTCACAAGGAAACAACGCAAGGAAATAGGGACTTAGGAAAGCAGGAAATTGGTTAAGTATTGGACTAGGCTTGTCTAGGAAGCAGTGAGACAGATAAAGATAGTGCAAATGTTTCTTGGGCTTGAGAAAAGTATTGTAATCTTCTCATATTTTCTAACTAATGCAATATACAAATAGCAAGGGTTTTCAACTATGGATTTCCCCGGGAAATCATTGTGTAATTTGTTGATGCAATTATTTCTCTTGTATGCTTCGTGATTTCATGATCGTTAATTGTTTTCGTAGTTGGTAGAGTAGATTCAAGTCTATTGTTTTAGTAAATTACAATTAGAATTTTGAATCTACAAGGAATTTTGACAACCACTTTAGCTTATAATTTTTCAATTCAACCCTATTTCTCTTTCATATGATTTCTCTTCACATCTTCAATTATTTTCGCATCTTGTAACTAGATCTTCAAGCTGAGGACTTCTTCTTTGAGCTCATCCTCATTCTCATCAAAATTTTGCATTAATTTCTCCTGATATCTAAATACAACTATCAGCCTACTCACTTAAATAGTTAATTTTTCTATCACCAACATGGCTAATTCAACTTTTCTTTTAAAAATAATTACATCATCCTCATCTTGACTATGTAACTCAACATGGCTAGCATCAAATCCGTTTAAAATACAATTGAGAAATAACTCACCATTACCAATACCTTTAGATTTGTCTTGTTGCAACACATCTTGTACTTAAGGACCTTCATTTTATGATTTCTCTTAGTGATCTACTACACTCGAACTAAGGGGATGAACCTCATTAGGCCGAGACTCTTTCATCTAAGAGGCCTTCTTCTTTTTCTTATTTTTATTTTTCTTCTTGATCTCTGCATTTGTTTATATGTTGTCTCCTCCATACAACACCTGCGTTGGAAATACTAAGAGAGGGGTGAATCAATATTTCTTCAATTAGTTAATTTTAACCTCACAGATCATTAATTATCATTAGCATTGAATCAAAGCATAAGTTAGCAACACAATTCAACAATGCACAACACTATAGATAGTGCACAAGATATTTTTTGGTGGAAATCCTTTCCGAGAGAAAAACCACCAAACACTTATTTATATAAGTCTTCAAAAAATTACATCAATATGAAGCTCCAACTTCTAAGATTTTCAACATCAACAGAATGAAGCTCTAACTCCTTGATTTACTAGCTCCAACTAGAAGGATCCTCCAATGCCTTGATTTACCATCTCCAATTGGAAGGATTCTCCAACACCCTTATTTATCATCTCCGATTGAAGGATGCTTCAACACCCTGAACAAGATCCAACCTACACTAGCACCACCCTTTTTTCATAAATTTTTCTCAGTATCCAACCTAAAGGAGACTTTATTCTTCACCTTGCACCACCCTGCCACCCTGAAGATAGAATATAAATGAATAAGATCAACTTTCAATTATCACTATCTGATCCATACAATCACTTTTTTCATTTCTATAAATATCAATGTTGTACAATTACTGCAATTTTTCTACTTTTGTCCAATGACTGAGTATCATTCTCTAAGTATAGGAAGTACTGACTTTATAAATGAGATCAATATCAATATGAAACTAACCCTATGTCATCAACCTTTACACAAGACATTCCAAATTTCCAACTTAGCAACATCATACATTTCATTGACAAAAAACACTCGGCTATGTAAATATATAAGAGCTACAGAAATATACATCGTCCTTAGAAACATACTCGTCTTGCTCACACAATAGTTCTTATTGACAAAACCCTAACATCTCATCAATAATATCAACACTCATACCACAAAAAAAGGTATTTTCTCAACATATGTATCAAACTCATTCAACCTCATAGAAATGCCATAATGTTAATGACAATTCACTCTTAGCCATACTATCAAATCCTCTTAATAACGTCTTATTATAATTCCAATGGTATAAAAATGCATAGAAATATTTTCCCTCACATTTTCAAACTAGAACAATAATAACTTCAAATAGGATATTTTGTAGCTACAACAATACCAAACCAAGGTCCTCTGCCATAATGTGCCAATGAATACCCACAAACCATGATATTCCATTTAGAATCCATTTCATAAGTTCCGAGATCCCACAACCTATCAATACTAAATTTCTATAGTTGTTGGTACAGATACCAAACCAATTGGTACTCATACTATTACCTGTCTCACTAATGAAATCAAAACCTAGAAGCACATTCTAAATTCTCTTCATAAAACCCACTCTCTGCTTCACTTGGCATGAACAATAGTTCAAATGGAAGGCAATATTCTCTACATGATATAAGTAGTATCTTACTCTGACATTATCATTGGTAATGCGCTCGACAATTAGCAATATGAAAATACATTATTTAAACCCTGCGACAACAATATCTCTTCTCCATAATTAAATTTCATCAACAATGATATACTGATAAATCATATAACTCTTGGTACATTCATCAAATCCATGTATAAGTAATAGTAAATAGTAGCAAACCAACTTTTACAAGCTCGACCAAGAAACCCCTTGCAAAAGTTACAATAAGAGAAATATATAGATATATATATACTCAGTCTCTAGTTAACCATATCATAGGAAAGACAGGATCATTATCAACCCACCACACACATAGAGCACTCAAGACAAACTCTGATCGATGCTTCTTCTCACACTCAAATACGTAAATTACAAGTTTTTATATGGCTTAACCTTCATATCTGGGCAAGAATAGTAACATACTTAGGTTTACATAGTCTGAAAAATGGCTAGAGCACAATACAAACTCTATTCTAACTTTTATCAGAGTTTAGCATCTACAACGCAACGTGAATTGTTGTCTATGTTGGAATCTTTTCTATGCACCACCAATCACCACACTTCAAATGCACAACCACATACATTCATGAACCATCACTCAGATCTCTGCTCCTTTTATCTTGCACACTTTACATATTTAATTATTCATGATCCATAAATTTCTTATCAAAATTTGGCATTGGAGACATCGATTCACAAGAACTATTTCATAGCATCTGAGACTCGAACCACAGATTCTCCAGTTCAAACCGTCTATTTGTAAATATGAATTCAACCTCTGCTCCATCACAATATGCACAATTATTCCAACATATATACACAGGTTCCTCTCTCTCTACCTCCATTCATGCACTCAAGTGTATGATATACACTCAAACTCCAATGATATTATGTTATCCAACACATATGATATATGGTCTGATTAAATGTGAATAATAATAATAAATCTAGCCATTCATGTTCAGTCATTGTATCAGAAATTTTCAATGGTCAAAGCCAAACAATTTTTCATACTTGCACATGAGACAAAAAGGGGGCCCACAACTATACTCACTCAGATCAAACTTGTAATTATTCTTGAAATGCATGTGAACTTGCCTTAGAATTTATCATTGTCTACTGAAGGATAAACCCATCCTTAGATTAACCATATACTTGCCACAGGAATGAATAGTTCGAGCCTTAGACAAAATCACATATTAGGTAACATATTATCAATTAAATTTCCAATTTAAGTTTCCTCAGATAAAAGGGCATGCGTCACGATACAGTACAGGCATCAAAGAAGACAAGAGATGAACTTTAAACTAGTGTGGATATGTCTCTAACGTGTTTTTAAACATTGCAAAGTAATCTCAACATGTGACCCTTAGCCAACGAATATCCACCACAAAAGATAAAATCAATAATCCAATTAACCCCAAATAGTCTATGTAAGCTTGATCTTCACCTAACTCAAATCATCACATCATAGCAAAGATAAAGACACAATTAATCCTTGAGAGTATTCAACCTTTATTGTTTTCCTCGACCTCATTTCATTCTAGAGTAATAACATGCAAAATATAGGTGTGGAATAATGCCTAATGAAGAAGAAGAGACACATATTTATACTAATTGAAGATGCTTATAGGCCAACGGACTTACACACTTGGAGATACCTTAGGATTAAATTCCAAATTTGAATTTTAAATTTTATTTTTGGAACCAAAATCCCCATAGATATTAAGGCCGACTTTATTTGATGATTGAACCTTAACATTTTTTTCTTTTACTTTGATTATCATTAGTAGCTTTTCATTTCAATTTCCTTGTATAATATAAAATTTCTTGTAGCACCTCCTTTGGGGTTCCTTGACCAAAAAATGGGGTTTCAACTTCGATAAGTCATATATTGTTTAACCAATTCTTCCAGAAAAATCACAATATCATTTGGAGGGCTGACGCGTTTCGAAATACCCAGTGTAGTTCATCATCGGGAATTTGCTACTGGGCTGATCAGATTAACTTAAAATAAATATTGTTGAGATGCAATGGTCAATTTCCAAGACCTAGACAATAATTAATTTCCAGATTAGTTATTCATTAATTATTGTCTAGGTCTTGGAAATTGACCATTGTATCTCAAGAGTATTTATTTTAAACTAATATGATCAGGCCAGTAGAAAAGTCCTGATGATGAACTACTCTTGGTAGTTCGAAACGCGTCAGCCCTCCAAATGATATTGTGATTTTTCCAGAAGAATTGGTTAAACAATTATGGATCACAAAAGTTTACAATCTGAAAGTCGTATATCCTCAATCGAGAGGACCCACATGATGCACCACCTACCATTGGAATCAACATGACGAGGAGAATCAAATGAAGATGATTATTAGATAAAATTCACTAATATTCATTCTCATATTCTTCAACAATTGCAGGGAATCTAGGGCTTCCCGTCCTCTCTTTCAAGGATTCTTATAATTTAGAGATTTCAATAAATTCAAACTAGATGAATATTAGGAGCGTTCAAGGAACAATTTTTTGCATCAATGACATGCAACACCATTCAAAAATATCCCCCTTTGTCATTGATGAAAACACACATACTCCCTTGTGATTACTGCTCCTCCTATATTCATGCTTCTAATATTCTCCTAATTTCTCTCCCCATTTGAAAACAATGGCAAAGAGTTACTCCCCCTGAAGAAATTCCTTCCTTTGAATTCATGCAATATTTCTTTCTTAATTTAACTATTTTTCTCCCACTTGCATACCAATATTCTCACATCTTTCCATAGCTTATTCCATCTATCAACAAAAACCATGAGTCCTTTTGCAATTATATTCATGACTTCACATACCAAACCTATGACTCTACTAATCTACCCATAATGTTGAAAATTGATCTGACGACTTTTTCCATCTACCACAACTACTTAGACTCCCCCTCTTCAACATTCATAAGTCAGGAGTCAACAAGAAATATTCTTTATAATAATGTGTGAACCAACTCTACAGACAAATCATCTTGATCCTCAACACCTTCCATTATAGATTCATCATGACCTTACAACTTCACAAATACTGAGAGCATGACTGTTGAGATTTTTTCATTTTCTCGGTCTTCCTGCTTTTATTTTCTTCAGCAAATATTCTTGTATCTGATATTAGAATTCATCTTCATGGATAATTCCATCATGTATCTGCAATCACGAGCTATGTGTCCATAGTTATGGAATTTGAATCATTCTTCATGATACCTGAATGATGAAGCAATTGACATATACTTTAGTTGATGACGCCATTTGGATATATGTCTTGTGTTTCGAAAACCTTGTGTTGATGGTGTTGGATGCTGCCAATATTTTAATTAGATCTCCCTGTTGTGAATTCCTAATTAGACCTCACAATGTTTGGTGTAGAGTCCCATATGGTCATACATTCCAACCATTGTTGGAAAGGTTTTTAAATATATTCCTTGTTTATGATCCAGTGACAAGATAACACAACACTACTTTGGGGCAACAAGAATGTGATCTTTGTGAGATACCCAATGTAAGGTGTACAAGGGAGAATTCCATGACTAGTGAGGGAAACAAGCCAACGGTTAGAAAAGTAATAATACTATCCTAAAGGCTGACTTGAGACGAAAGAGAAATACTTGTTGAATATTTGCAGATTAGTACACATAATAAGCGACAATCGTTAAAGCATAACAACACTCATTCAATAATATCCATAGTGGAGCAACGAATTATTTCATTAACTTATTATGTAATTAAAGAAACATATACCATAAACATAACCAGAATAGTCCAACTATATCTACGATACATGTATGAAGAAGTGTTGGCGCATTGAGCTTCTGATTAAAATTTATAGATCCCAAGTACATTATTACATATATGAAACATCGTATCCAATAGTGGAACATGAAGCCATGACTTGCTTCTCCAAATAATGATCTATCCCCTATGTATTACAAGAGAAGACAAGGCAAAAAATTTGGAATCCAAGCCATTTTCTTGATTTATGAGGAGTTTTTTCTAAGAAGTAACAATGGCCTTTGAGCTTCCTCATGAATCTTTGACTTCTATGACTATTCATATTCCATACATGACTCATTACATTCCAATGTGTGGCTATTCACATTTCAAATGTGTCCCTTATACTTCATTACATATCATTTATTACATAAGACAATTTATACATGATACGACAACTATATAAGACAAAAATTATAATGGGATAAAGACTCTTCAGACTGATAATTCATTTTCTTCCTCGTGGAGCTCAGTTGTAATGTAGGTGTGCCAAGCTTTGAACTCTATGGAGATGGCTTTGACCTAGACTGGAAAGTCCCCAATGTAGTGCATCTTCACCTCCAGTGCCTCCATTAATATTTTCTTGGAGTTTGATTGTACATTATTCCACAACCATGAGATTTTCCTATGAGCTTTGACTATTTCAATGGTGTACTGCATAATAATGTCTTTAGTAACTTCCAAGCCATAATATTTTATTGCTTGTTTGATCTGCTCAATGTATTTCTTAATCTCCTAGAATATGACCTCCCCACCTCTAATTAATTCCAGTGTACCTATCGAAGACATCCCATGCTACTGTGTGAGAGACTCAAAACCATTATGCAGTCTATTATAAGAAGCAGTATTAATCGACTATTATCCAAGACGCTTGTAGTTTTGATGGTTGAGTCTTATTTTAACTCTGTTAATATCTATGATAATCATGTATTTATTATCCAAGTGTTGCCGAGCATCTGGATACTTGGAAGCCCACTTCTGAAGGTGAATGGTTGCTCTGTTCACTACTTTCAAGAGTTTCACCACTTCCCATGCCTTCTTTTGAATGGAAACAAGAGGAAACACCACTTGTTATGAGTGAATCATCTCATCGTATAATCACACCATGGTGTCCTCCATTAGTGCTAATTTTTCCTTCATGGCTAACTTCCATTCGGTGGTGTCAACGCTTTGTGATGACAACCATTGATTTTCTATCGCAAGATGTTCCACATGTTACTTCACCACACAAATTTCTCTTTTTAGCCTGGCATTCTCATTCAATGAGTACTCATAATTATCATGTGCCACTGTGGAAAATGCAACATTTGTCTACATAATAGATCTAGGATTCCTTTTGGTGTTGCATGTTATCACCTTCTTGGTATAACATGAGACTAGATTATGAGGATCCTTAGGGTATCTATGCCTTTGTTTCACGATCCTTTTCTTAAGTTGATCAAACATTACACTACATACATCCATGACTTTGTCATTCGGTGGAGGTGTGATCCCCATTTTCCTGAATGAAATATTACCACCCGAGAGTGGAAGTCCCTCCGGGGTGCCTAGTTCATCATCCATGGTTTGGATGGTATCTTCTTCCTCCAATGCTTCTTCTTCAATCTCCTGGGTCATTTTTTATTCTTCCATACTCTACATTGCTTCCTCCTCCTGGGATTACCTTTGTTTTTCTTCTTTTATCCTTCTCCTCTCTTCTTCTTATGCTTGTTACTTCTGGAGAAAATCATCCTGCTTCCTCTTCTCCTCTTCTTCTTTTGCTTCTCTCCTTTCCTACTCTGCTTGAATAGCTCTTGTGTTTTAATGATTGACTTTCCATTTCTTTCTATTCTCACCTATCAAGTCATTCATGATACTCTTCTTAGGAGTTACTTTCCTCGCTTTAGGGGTTATTTCCTCCTCCTCCTACACCTGCAAGTATTGGGTTGGTGGATATTTGGGTGAATTGGTCTCCATCGCTAGATGTGCCTTCATGTTTGTGTTGTACCAGTTCTTTATCTTCTCATCTTCTACCATGGACATTGATGAGTACCCCATATTGTGACCAATTTTTTCACAATGTTGCATGCACACTCTCCTGGGATCATATCCATGAAAGTATTTAGTGGCGAAGTGCATGCAGTCCAACTCCTATATATATGTTTTTGTCACCTTATGGATATTTAACTCATATAATCTGATCCTCAATGGGAAGGTGGTCCAAGGGGCTTTCTTCCTCCTATGAATAACTCCTGAAAATCCCTTGTCCAACTAATTTTATACTTCTTGCATGACAACCTTCGTTGGTCACATATCATGGCATGAGATGAGGGGATATCTGACAACCGAAACATTTGATGTATGTACCCTCGAGTCTGTGATATCTCAGATTGACTCCTTCACCTGATCAGTCATGCAAGGAGGATCGATCTCGAATATCATCTGAAAGATAACTACAAATAAGTGCTCAACTAATTTTTCATATACGCCTCTAAATTTTTATTCTGATAAAAACCCAACGAAGAAGTTGTCTCGTTGCCTTTAATGGGGCCCAGACCTATGCCTGGAGAAGCAGAACTGTTCAAACCCACTATTGGTCATTCCTTTCGACAACGATCATTGCAACTGCAGCCCCACCAGGGTAATATTAGGGGATGCTAGAACTAGGTTTCTACATCCAGGGGGACTATGGATTGTGGCTTTAAGGCTTATCTTCTCTTTAACACTTATCAGATCTTCGCAAAACACATATTCTAGCTACGCAGTCATGTTTAATACTTCTAGATAACTAGCTTTCAGACTACGTGATTCTACTTAACATGCATTAATCAACATAGGAAATAATAACCTATATTTCGCAATGAAAATATAGATAAAAACCCTAACTTGGAACAGATAACATCAAAAATAATAGATAAAGAAAAGACATAAGAAAATTTCTTAGATTTGTCTTCAAGTCTTCTTTTATTACTTCACATGTTCTCAATACAACACTTTCCTTCCTGTGCACTCAGCTACAAGGGTCTGGGCACTCAGCTGAAGGCTTTCTAAGGTCTTTGTGCACTCATCTACAAGAGCCTTCCCTTTCGCAAAACTCATGGAATATAGAATCAATACAACCTTACATCCAGATGCATTCTATGACTTCTATATTTGAGTTATCTTTAGACTCACTAAAATAGCTCATTATATAGTTTTTCCTTTTACAATACAATGGTCTGAAAACCATGGGTGAAGTTCAACGTATACAAAATATTCCCATCCTTTTAAAAAATAAGGGACTTTGACCCACTCCAATGCCTCTAATACACTAACATAATTGTGCTCTTCGCTCCTCAAAATGTGCATTCTCTTACAAAATATTCGATCTAGATGTACCTTGTCCAACAGGCCCCCAACACAAATATGTGACTCTTCCCGAGTCACTCTGCTGATGTGCCCTAAATATTTTTTTGAATATTGCATCCCGCGCAGTACTTCCTTTGCAACAAAGCCTTCCTTTGGTAGATTCAATTATAGTCTCATACTCTTTTTTAACTGCGTGGAGCATTGAGACTCTTCTCCATCCATATAGTCAATGTGAAGCCCCAGGGGAGGATTTGTCCCTGTATAAATTTAGTCTGCTGCCATTGAGTCCAGGGAAAAAATCACCACTCAGCTTCTTGAGCTGAACTGCTCCCCCCTCTGAAATATTTATGAGAATGTATGACCCCAACAAGTGCATTTGCAGCTTACCCAGAAACTTTGTGAACTTACTGTCATATAAAAGAACTAAATTTCCATACTTAAAAGTCTTATGCTTAATATGTTGGCCATGCTAGGCTTTTCCCCTCTCCTTTTGCACCTGTTCATGAAATCCAGCAATGAACTTATCCTCCTCCAGCATGAGTGGTTGCTCCAATCTCTGCTCCATAATATCGTTTTCCACCATATCAGTAACTGTTGCGATTTTGAGACTAGGCACTATGTATTCCAATGGCATCACTGATTATTTTCCATACACTAATATGAACAGAGTCTAACCCATCAACTTCTTACAGGTAGTCCCATAGGCCCATAAAACAACAATAATTCGCAAGTCTCAGTCATCCCTGTTGACGTTGCACACCTTAGTCAAAGTGTTCTCCAGAATTTGTTAAAGGCCTCAACCATTCCATTTTCTTGTGGTTGATATGGCATAATATTCTAGTGATGCATTCAGAACTACGCAGTCAATACTTCAACGATTTTTTTCAAGAAATGCGTACCTCTGTCACTCATAAAGATCTTCATGCAACCAAACCATGACAAAATATGTTCAAAAATAAACTTCGTAGTCGTGTCTGCGCTGCAATTCTTCACTGGTTATGCCTAAGCCCATATTGTGAGGCAATTTGTCACGGTAATAATGTACCGTGCACCTGTTTTCTTCCTTGAGGGATCAATTGGTCCCACTAAGTCAATCTCCCATTTATCAAATTCTTGCAAAGTGACTTGAGGATGCAGCGCCATTTCATCCCTTCACGATGGTGTCCCAGTCCTTTGACACACATCACAAGTGCTACATTACTCCTTCAAATCCTTATGCACCGTGGGCTGCCATAAGTTGGCCCTCATAATATTTTATACGGTGGCTTTCCCTACATAGTGCCCTCCTGCAACTCCTTTATGCACTTCAACCAAAATTCTATGTCGCTTGTGCTCGTGGACATATCTTCGCAATATCTCAACGGCCCATATCTTGTATAAATATCCTGCAATCAGAGAGAAATGTGTTGCTATAACTACCGGTTCTTTCTTTTGTTGTGTTTTATACTCCACGGGTGCAACTCCAATAGTCATAAATTGAATGATGCCTACAAAATGCTCATCTGCAACCTGAATCGTGAAAAACTACGCATCAAGAAATCCTTCCTCAATATTCGTTGGATCTTCGCTTGTCTCGATCTTGGACAAATGATCAGGCCCGACATTCAAATGTCTCGATTTGACAATTACTTCAAAATCATATTCCTAGAATAGTAATAGCCATCTACAAATCTTCCCCCCCCCCAACACAAGCTTGTTCACCAAGTATTTCAATGCAGAATGATTGGTGAAAATTTTGAAGTGCGCACCTAATAAATAATGTTTAAATTTCTATAGCACATATCGCTAAACCTTCGTGCTCTGTTGTGGAATAAATTATTATTGCCTTAGACAACTTCTAGATCGAAAAAGCAACAGAGTGATCTAGATCGCCTTCTTCTGGCTGCGCTAATACAACTCCCAAATCTATGCAGGATGCATCGACAAGTACATGGAACTCCTTCTTCCAATATGGAAAACTAGAATTGGCGCAATGACCATCTTTTCCTTCAGCACATCGAAGCTCTTCTGATAGTCCTCATCCTAGTAGAACTTGAAATCCTTCTTCAATATTTTTTCCATCAACGAAGTGATTTGCGCGTAGGCTGTTATGAAATTTCTATAATAACTCGTATGTCTGAGCGTCGTGCGTAGCTGCTTCACATTCTTTGGTGGCTCCAAATTTATGATCACAACGATCTTCACAGGGTCTACCATCAATTCATGTTTGCAAACAATATCCCCTAATAATATACCATATGGCACATAGAAAATACATTTCTTTAGGTTCAAGGATATTTTATACTTCATGTAGGTATCCAACATCAAGCGTATACTAGACACATGTTTCTTTAAAAACTCGAAGACAGTTTAGTCATCAAAATACAGCTCTAGGAATTTTTCGATATATTCTTTAAATTCAACGACTTCGACTCTATAAAATATTTTCGATGCATTCTTCAATCCAAATGGCATGACCATATACTGAAATGAGCCCCATTCATTCACGAAGTTGGTCTTGCTCCTATCTTCCTGTGTGATCTTGAAAGACCATTTGTTGGCTTAATGGGGCCTAGACCCAAGTTCAGATATGGCTATGTGAACCAACAAAACCCACTATTATGGACCCTTTTGGCAACGATCTGCTGCGTAGAACAAAGTCTCATCCAAGGTAATATTAGGGGATGCTAGAACCAAGTTTCTGCATCTAGAGGGTCTATGGAGTGTGGCTTTAAGGCTTATCTTCTCTTTAACACTTATCATAACTTCGTAGAACACATATGATAACTACACAGTTGATGTTCAATAATTCTAGTTACCTAGATTTTAGACTGTGTGATTCTACTTTAACATGCATTAATCAACATAAGAAATCATAACCCAAACTTCATGATGATAATATAGATAAAAACCATAACTTGGCACAGATAACATAAAAAAGAACAGGTAAAGCAAACACATAAGCAAAGGAACAAAATTTGTCTTCAAGTCTTCTTTTATTACTTCAGATCTTCTCAATATAACACTTTCTTCCCTGCACACTCAGCTACAGGGTTTGCACACTCAGCTGCATACTTTCTAATTTCTTTGCGCACTCATCTACAAGAGCCTTCCCTTTCACACAAAACATGGAATACAGACTCAATACAACCTTACTTCCAGATGCAGTCTATGAATTCTATATATGAGTTATCTTTAGACTCACTAAAATAGCTCCTTATATATTTTTTCCTTTTACAATACCATGGTATGAAAACCATGGGCGAGGTTCAACTTATACAAAATATTCCTATCCTTTTACAAAATATGGGACTTTGACTTGCCCCAAAGTCCCTAAGACTCTAACATAATTGTGCGTTGTGCACTTCGCTCCTCAAAATGCAGATTCTTTTACAAAAACTTCAATCTAGGGCTACCCTGTCCAAGACTTCTCCTCATAGATCTAGTTCCAATTCATTCTCGAGAACGCATAATGTGCATAAATTCCATATAAGAGAAATGCATACATGTATAATTATGGTTCTTGGTTCACCCTCAAAGATTCTTTCGCCTGCCACATGTGACAATTCAACTCATATGATAATATATCTACCCAATTTGAAGCTCTACCATGGGTCACCACCATATTGAGCATATATATCCAATTCTCCTCAAACAACTCAACATTTTTGTGCCCATGCAACTAAGAACACATGGCTATCAAATAATGATATACATCTCTGAGAATAATTTTCTGATAGATTGTGGATAAGCGATGGTGAAAATTGGCAGGGTATCGAAATAATATTTTATAACGTCACTTTTGTCAAGGTTATCCCATATCATGTAAAATTTATCATTTTCATATTTAGTGGGCTTGAGAATCTTTTAATATTTCTGCATATCTTCACCATAATAGGTGGCAAGCAAACCACCACTCTCACTGCGAAGCACAAGGTGAGAGTCATCCATATGTGTAATGATCCATTCAATCACCTCCACACATGGCATGATTGGGAATCTGCATGTGATCTTGCGCATCCTATACTTCTTGATATTAATGTATTCTTGCACATCCTCTAAGTTCTCGAGAAACTTGTCCTACATGAATGCATTGTGTATATCTCTCCATGTGACCTTTGTATTCTTATCAATAAAGCATTATGTATCTACATATATTGGAATGGTTGGATTTGTAACTTCAATAGGTTACACGGTGCTTTCTTCCAATATTTATTTGGAGGGCACTTTACAAGGCGGCATGCCTCCAAAAAATGAATACATGGTGACAATACTTATAGCACAATCACCTATTTGTGGCATCACACTCATAATGAAAATATTATCTTTAAAAAACCTAATTATGCATCAATACTTGTAAATCATGTAAAAAGAGCCATTACATGTGATTGGACATGAAAATATATGAACGAGAGCACAAGATAAATTGCATTCATGAAAAAATAAGCATGCAAAATAGGAGGGTGCACTTTCAAAGCACGATTGATTATATAGAGCCATTCAGGGATATGTAGTGTGCTCATGCGCTAAATAAATTAAGGAAAACCATCAAGGGCACATTAGTGCACTCCGAAGGGTTGAAGGTGTAAGTTTTTGGGCCTTCGGGTCTTCAAAATGCGCTCATGCACTCAAGGAGAGAAAGAAGTCACACTATATCACTATGAAGGGATGAAGGAATGGGTTGAAATACCTTAAGGGCTTCACAATGCGCTAATGCGCACAAAGAAAAGGAGGGTGCATTGTTGCACTCTGAAGGGCCGAAGGAAGATGCTTCAAGTCTTCGTGATGTGCTCAAGGGAGGGCACAGTTCTTCGTGGTGAAGAAGTGCGCTCAAGAGGAAAACTTGATCATTCTGGGTGCAGTTTTCAAGATTGATCAAGATTTGGGCTCCATAATTGTTCTCTACCTATTGGAGGCTCAAAAAAATTTTAAACAACAACATTTGATGATAATATGAGAAGAATAAAGATCTGAAAGGCTATATAGATGTTGTCGCACTCCCAATGGAATATAAAAGGTTGAAGAATGTGAATATTTTCTGCACGCGACAAAATATTAACACTTACATCATGAAGATTGAACATAAACGCCAACAAACAAAATAAAAAATGAAGGAACGAAAACAAGAAAATCAAGAACGACAGTGAAATCATGAAAGGCGATGACATGGAAGACTTACTTGCAGTGTTGATTGATGAAGGGTTTCTTGATTCACAGTTGTGCGCCCAACTTGGATGGAATTATTATGAAAATGAATGATTGATTGGGTTGATTTAAATATTTTTACATGAAAATTTGATTCATGCATGATTTCCACTCGTCATCGCGTGAATGGGTTAGTTAAGAGAAGTTAAGTGGGCTCCTATTCTTTAGGAGTGCGTCCACATGCAACAAGATGGCCCATGCATGCACCCAGGAAGAGTGCATGTCTTCATCACGAAGGAGTGCGCTCAAGGGGGCACACTTGCTTAGCATGAAGTAGTGCACTCAAGGAGGGCAAACTTCTCCAGTCTGAAGGAGTGCACTCAAGTTAAGCACATGTATTCACCAACTTACAGTTTTATTTTTATTTTCTGAGTTATTTTCTCACTTTTGTTTTCTTTTTATATTATTTTGAGTGTTTTTCGAGTGTGTGCATGGCGAGAAGGAAATTTTCTAAGTCAATATGAGTGATGAGTTCACTTAACCATGGACTAAATAACTCAAGCGCTTCTGATGGATAAGTGACAACGCTTAGGAAACATTGACTTAGGAGTATGCAACACTAGGATAAAACACAAATAAAAAATCAAACAACATGACGATACAAGTGGGCTTGAAATGGTATTTTATGTAGACTCCAAACTGGAAATAGGAAAAAAATTTGGAGGGTCGTTGTCATAGCGACAACACTTCTATACACACTGGGGGAATCCCATCTTCTCATAAATGGTTTCATTAAAGCGTAAAGTATCAATTCTTCAGGAAGTATTGATTCAATTAGTGAGTTACCTTAGCTCCTCATTCTTACCTGGTTAAAGATATAGTATCCCCTGTTCCATTACTCGGTGTAATAAAACATAAAATAATTCCTATCGTTATCATGTCAATGTAAGTAAGGGTAATATAGTGCGATGAGTTAAAACATTCAAAGTATAAGTTTTACATCTATGGCATTGCTCCATTTCTAGAAACCTTGGATAGTACCCTCGACAAAGTAGCTTCTGGAACACAAACTTTGCTTCGCTGCCAGCGAGCCTGGATAGTACCCTGATGAATTCGCTTGCTTCACCTCCTTGCGTAGGAAGCCTTTCTCTTATTTCACCCTTTATATTTTCTTTCTTTTTCATAGGACTATGCATAGGAAATTATTATTTTTCAATGGGAGGAAGAGGGACCCCAAATTATTAAGAACAGAGGAGGGTGCTCCTTCAAAGACATGTTTAATACCTCTTATGCTTTTCTCGCTAAAATTTTTCCCCTTATCTTACTCTAGATAGATAAGAAATAACACATTATTCATAAACATGAACGAGTGCAGGAATGAGAATCCTAAATAGATGTGGGCATCCTAGTTTTCTTACAGCTTACCAGCTGAAGGATCATATTTTCCATTGTAAAATCATCGACTTGAAAGATGTTAACCAAATCAAGGAAGAGGGTGACAGATAAGCCAAGGGTTGCGTGTTACTACAACTTCCCATTCAAAAAATATTATCCACGTCATCTTCAAGGTCAAAGCTGACTATATTCAAAGGAAAATAAAACCAAAAGAATAAAATCAAACATGAAATATGAAAACACACAACAAGAACGCAGTGCATCTAACTACATGAAACCTATCCTAACCTAAACTAAACATAACATGGTCAAGTCATGTAAAGTAGAACTTACAATGCAGCGACAAAAGTTTCTCCTAACCTTTAGACCAATAGATGTGATCGTGTAGAACCAAAGAAAAATAAGTGCAGTGAATTAGAGAAATCATGCAAACATCTGCACTTACCAATAGAAACATGAAGTGCAACCACAACGGTATATTTCACTCAAATTATCTTTTAGATAAAAAAAAAACTTCACAACATTAGAAATTACCTAGTCTATGACCATACAATACTTGATGAAGCACATGCAAGTACATGACACAAGACATGGGTTAATACTGAAAAGAATATTCTAATGATTCCACAATAGGATCATGGAAATAACCTTTAGGGAAACTAAAACAAGAGAGACTAAACAAGGAAAAATCTATGTAATAAGAAATTTTATCTATTTGACCACGATCCATACTATCGTATGTGTGAGATTCCTTAATGGATTATTAAAAATATTCATTGTAGATTATAGATTTTTTTGAGATGGGATATAATGGTGGAATTTTAATAGTTAAATTAAATTTCCTCTCCTGGGGTTGAAAATTTTTAAGTGAAGAGATTCAACATCCCATGTGATGACAAAAATGATAAATTTTGCAATAGAATCAGAACTAACTGAAATCACAAATATTGCCATGGTGGCAGGAGCATGACATAACCATCAGCATAGGTTGAAGTTTCCTACTCACCTAACTTAACTTTGAGTTTAGGGGAAACATGGTTAGCTACTTATCAAAAAAAGATTCATTATTTAAAACATGAGATTCAAAAGAAGATAAATTTCAAGATTACTGCAAAAATATTCAATGATAATCATGTCATCCTCTTGACCAAAAGGAGATATACCTAAAATAAAATCTTTGATAATCGCATCAGGCTCCATTTGAAATTGTTGCAAGTATAAATCTTCATGTAAAAATAAATATTCATCCATATTACTTGAAAAATCATTTCCATATAATTAAGAGAATAAGTAATCATCAGGGTCATGATCATCCAAGGGTTCAATTTGATTAACAGGTGAAATATTAACTAGTGGAATATCAAGATTGGAAGATGGTTAATTGATAAGGTCAGATGAATCACCATCAGGGGAAAGAAGTGAAAGAAAAACAAATTCTTCATCAACGAATCGATTTTCTGATTTAATGATAGATGGATTTTGAAGACACAGAACATCAAAAGGAGGGTAACACAAAAAAAAAGAAAGGTTTGGTTCTTCCTTGGGATACTGAAATTATTTTGGATCAGAAAGACATGATGAATCAGATTCAAAATATTTTCCTAACATCCGGACTAAGAAATGAAACTTCTCATCCAAGAATTTCCAGTCCACATCCTCATCTGGAAATTCATAAAAAAGATGAAGGAATTGATCAGTGAAATGTTCAAGATATTCATTCAGTTCCATTCTAAGTTTACCGATTTCATTATGAACATCTTGATATTTATATTTGTAAAAAATGCGAATTATTTCATTAACCAATTTCTTAAACGATGAAATAGAAAAAGTGGGTAGAGAATATTTCCATTGCTTCACACGATCATCCAATGTAAGGGTAAACAACTGCCTGAGAATTTATTCAAAATAAATGCCACCTGAAAAATAAATTTGAACAAATTTAATTACGTAATCAAGGACGGTTTTTGTGCCCTTTCCATCAAATTTAAGATGTGACAAGTTATGTAAAATTTACACAAGGATTGAAATATTTAAATCTTCATAAAAACACCTCAGGACTATGATCTGGGATGAAGCCATTAAAGGTATTATATTCAAAAAGACTCCAAAGGCTCGGGTTTTAATATGGCCCTCCTTCTAGCACCAAAAATGTTAACGGCATTGGATGCTGCCAACATTGTAAGGAGATATACTTGATGTGAAGTCCCAATTAGACCTCACATTTTTCTGTGTAGGAGTCCCATCCGGTCATATAGTCTGGCCACCATTGGAAATGGTTTTAAATATATGCCTTGGTTACGATCCAACACAAGAGAACACAACGCTAATTTGGGGCAGCAAGAATGTGAGCTTTGTGAAACACCCAATGTAAGGTGTACGAGGGATATTTCCACTGTTGGTGAGGGAAAGGAGCCATTGGCTAGAAAAATAATAGTATTATCCTAAAGGGGGACCCAGGACGAAAGAGAAATACTTGTTGAATACATGCATATTAGTCCACATAATAAGAAAAAATCGTTAAATCATAACAACACTCATTCAATAATAGCCATAGCTAAGCAAAAAATTAGTTCATTAACTTAGTATGTAATTAAAGCAACATGTATCATAAACATAACCAGGGTAGTCCAACTATATCTATGATACATGTATGAAGAATATCTGACTCATTGAGCTTATGATTAAAAGTTCAATATCCCAAGTACATTGTTACATAGATGAAACGTTGTATCTAGTAGTGGAACACAAAGCCACGACTTGATTCTCCAAAGAATGATCTATCCCCTATGTATTACAAGAGAATCCAAGACAAGACCTATAGAATCCAAGCCATTTTTTTGAGTTATGAGGAGCTATTTATAATAAGTAAAAATTATCTTTGAGTCTCCTCATGAATCTTTGACTTCTATGTCTATTCATATTCCATACATTACTCATTACATTCCAATGTGTGGCTATTCACATTCCACATGTGTCCCTTGGACTTCATTACATATCATTTATTACATAATACAAATTATACATGAGGCAACGATTATATAAGACAAAAATGATAATGGGACAAAGACTCATCAAATTGATAAGCCATTGCTTCCTCTTAGAGCTCAATTGTAATGTAGGTGTGCCAAGATATGAACTCTGTGAAGATGCCTTTGACCCAGACTAGAAAGTCCCCAATATAACACATATTCACCTCCAATTCCTCTGTAAAATTGTTTTCAGAGTTTGATTGTACATTATTCCACAACCATGAGGGTTTCATATGATCTTTCATTGGTTCAATGGTGTACTTCAAAATAATGCCTTTGACTGGTTCATGTTCTGTGGCATGTATGATCTACTCAATTTATTGCTTAATCTTCTAGAAGATGACCTCCCTACCTTTGATTTCTTCCAGTGTACCTATCGCAGGAATCCCATGCTTATGTGTGAGAGACTCAAAACCATTATGCAGTCGACTATAAGCAACAATAGTACTAATCGAATATTCTCCAAGACGCATGTAGTTTTGATGGCTCAACCTTAGCTGAACTCTGCCAATATCTGCAGAAATCTTGTCTATATTCTCCAAATGTTTCGAGGTATCTAGATACATGGCAGCCCACTTCTGAAGGTGATCGACTAATCCATTTTCTACCTTCAAGAGTTTCACCACTTCTTGTGCCTTCTTCTAGATGCCAACAAGAGGATACACCATTCATTGTAGAAGAATCATCTCATCCTATAATCATGCCATGGTGTGCTCCATTGGACCCAATTCTTCCTACATGGTTGATTGCCATTCGACGGTGTTGATGCTTTGTGGTGACAACCATTTATTTTCTGCCGTAAGATGTTCTGCCTATTGCTTCACTACAACAATTTATCTTATGAGCCTGACATTCTCATTGAAGAAGTGCTTAGAATTATCCTGTGTTTTTGTAGTGAATGCAACATTTTATTCCATAATAGCTCTAGGATTCCTTCTGGTATTGGAGGTTATCACCTTCTAGGTATAAACTGAGACTAGATTTTGAGGATCCTCAGGGAAGTATTTATGCCTTTTCTCCATGATCCTCTTCTTAATTTGATCAAATGTTACACTCCATACATCCATGACGTTTTTGGCTAATTGAGGTGTGATCCCCATTCCCCCGAATGGAATATGACCACCTATAAGGGGAGGTTCCTCTGGGGTTCCTGGTTCATCATCCATATCTTGGATGGTATCTCCTTCCTCCAATGATTCTTCTGTAATCTCCTGATTTAGTTGTTCTTCTTCCAATCTCTGCATCGCTTCCTCCTCCTTGGACTGCCTCTGTTTTTCTTCTTCTATCCTTCTCCTCTCTTCTTCTTCTGCTTGTTGATTTTGGAGAAAATCATCATGGTTCCTCTTCTCCTCTTCTTCTTCTAATTCTCTCCTTTATTGCTCTGCTTGATTAGCTCGTGTTTTTAAAGGATAGGCTTTCAATTTATTTCCATTTCTTTCCATTCTTTCCTATTGAGTCATACATGATCCTCTTCTTAGGAGCTACTTTCCTCACTTTAGGGGTTATCTCCTCCTCCTCTTACACCTAAAATTCTTGGGCTCGTGGATCTTGGGGTGAAATAGTCTCCATCCCTGGATGTGTGTTCATGTTTGCGTTGTACCAATTCTTTATGATTTATCATCTCAACTTATACCATGGACAATGAAGAGTACCTCATATTGTGACAAATCCTTTAAAAATTTTGCTTGCACACTCTCTTGGGATTATATCCATGAAATTATTTAGTGGTGAAGTGTAGGCGGTCTAGTTCTGGTATCTCTACTGATGTCTCCTTGTGGCTCTTTGACTCATATAATCTGATCCTCAATGGGAGGTTGGGACAAGGGGATTTCTTCTTCCTATGAAGAACTCATGACAATCCCTTGTCCAACTGATTTTAAACTTCTTTCATGACCAATTTCGTTGGTCACATATCGTGGCATGATATGAGGGGATATCTGACAACCAAAACATCTGATTTATGTACCCTCGAGCTGCAAACCAATATGCAATATCTCAAAGTGATTCCTTCACCTGATCGATCATGCAAGGAGGATTGATCTCGAATATCATCTGAAAGATAAATGAAAATAAGCGTTCACCCAATTTGTCATATATGCCTATGAAGCTTGATTCTGATAAAAAACTATAGTGGAAATAAAATGAGATGTTCTCCTCAGGAGTCCATTTCCAATTCATTCTTGGGAACACATATTGTGCACATATTTAATTTAAGATAAATGCAAATGTATATATAATTTTGGTGTATGTTTCTCCCTCAAATATGCTTTCACCTTCCCCGTGTGACACTGCAACTCATACGATAATACATCTGCATAATTAAAATATCTACCACGTGTCATCGCCATATTGAGCATATATATCCAATTCTCCTCGAACACCTCAACGTTCTTACACCCATGCAACCAACAACACATGGATATCAAAACTGATATACATATCTGGGAATATTTGTCGGATATACTGCAGATGGGTGATGTCGAAACTTGGTAGGGTATTGACACCATGATTTCATAACGTAATTTGTGTCAAAGTTAGCCCATCTCATGTAAAATTTATCATTTTCATATTCAATGGGATTAAGCATCTTGTAATATGTTTGCATATCTTAACCATAATAGGTGGCAAGCTGAAAATCACTCTCACTACGAAGCACAAGGTGAGATTCGTCCATATGTGTAATGATCCATCCAATCACCTCCACAAATGACACGAATGGGAATCTGCATGTGATCTTGTGTGTTAGCGTAAGAAGTCACTCCTTGACTGCTTAAGGAGTAAGCCTTACACATCATAGTTCATTTCAAATTTTAAAGGGGTTGTTTGACTGGTGGGATGACTTTCTCAAAGATTTTGAAATGATTTTATGTTCTTTAAGACATTCATGCATTTGAAAAGTTGTGGTAAGTATAAATTGTGTGGGTAAAAGGTATTATCAGGATCAGAGTACAAGTGGAAGAAGATGAATAGCTAGTACCTATTCCAAGAAATGTTCCTATCCTAAATCAGTCACACAACTATGATGATGGTTCAGTGTTAGGCTCAGAAATTTCAGGTTCTTCAGCTAGTTCACTGGAAGGAGAAATACTACCAGTAACTTCAGAAATTGAAATCGGTTCTTGAATGTGTTCTGTCGTGGGTATTTGATGATCAGGATGAACAACTATAGTTGAACTTCCAATTTCTGTTGATCTAATTCTACCACTACTAGATGATACTAGAGCATGCAGCCCTTCAAGCTAACTTGGTGTATACTTAGGGGGATTCCCCTGAAGTCTTCGGGATTGTCTTGGTAATTTTGCCACGATTAAATATTAATCAATCACATGCAAACAAAGAAAAATTCAATAAAAACACCTAAACTCTCTAAAGAAACAAACAGCTGAATCACACGCCTAAAAATCTAAGAGTTCAAACAAAACACAAACAGTAACTTCCCGTACTAAAAAACACTAGTTGGTGATGAAATCCAACTTAGTATAAGTTTAATACAAAAATGGCGGTTGGAACAGTTACCCCGACACCTGCTTAATGAAACAAACTGGCACAAGTTTCTTCACAAAACCATCTCGAGTGAAGAGAACCCCCTAGAGATTCCACGTGAGTCTAGTCGACATCTTTTCCAGGTACAGTGTGATCTTTCCTTCACCGTCACCTTAGGAAATAATCTTAAGCTTATGGACACTAAGGTTACCAACAGTAACAAATGCAACTGGGGGAACAGTCTACGATCCGATTCCACGTGCAAGGGCAGAGTAACAAAGCTCAATCCCCTTGAAGGCTCCTCGACATGGTCAATCTGAGGTTTACCGAAAAGTTACCCCAGGCTCCTCGACAATGGTTAATCTGAGGTTTACCATTTGTAATGCGCATAGATCTTCTATCTTTCCCAATGAAACAGAATTGATTGTCTCAAAGGTTCGGACATGATCTCGTGATTACCTCCTTTAAGAGAAGCTTCCCAGATTGTACCAATTACAATTGGATTTATTTCCTACCGCAAGATTTATCTACTTGTTTGTTTTTACTATCTTGGATAGTTAATTACTCCCTACTCCAAGATACTAGCCTAAGCTATATTGGTGATAAGAGCCCTAGAAATATAAAAGATTACTAGTTCAATTTTAATTAAGCGTTGTTTTTATGGGTTTCTCTTTAAGTCAATAGGTACGGAAATGAAAATTTAATGGTGTGAAGACTCGACTTCCAAAAAAACTAAAAAATGCACCTAAAAATGATAATCAATTCGTTTTTCTTTCAATGAAATTCTAGCTCAAAAAAAAGTTCGAGAATGCAATTCTTTTAAGAGACAATTCTTTCTTTGAACATGAAGAATAAATGGAAGAAAATATTTTTTTCTTTTCAATAAGAACTCAAAACGAGACAAATACTCAATGCTCACAATAAATCCCTTTCACTTTCAAGACTCGAAACTACAAAAAACAACTTTCCTTCAAAAGAGATCTACAAGTTCTAAAAAGCACTCAAAACTAAGAAAAACTAATTTTGAGATCTACAAACTTTGAAAATCTAATTGAATAAAAGCTTTACTTTTTTTTTAGAATGTTTTACTTAGTTGTTCAGTAAACTAAGGATTCATTTTTCCAGAATAACAAACAAATTAAAAAACATCCAGATATGTTTCCTTTTGTAAAAATTAAATTCAAAACTTATAACAAAGTTTGTTCAAAGATTTGCAAAGAGACAACTAGATCTATTTCTCAAGAAAGGATGGATTTCACAATCAAGTCAGACTCATCAAGAAGACAAAAAGTTCAGTGTGATCTGAGGTATTTCAAGCTTCCAATCTTTGAGTCACTACAGAGACCAAGTGAAAACCAATCCAAGTATGCAAAACTTCTAGAAAATCATTCAAAACACAAATATTGTTGGAACTCACTCACAAGAGGCTTTTGACAGGAAAAATACAGATATGGGTAGATACTGGAAACCCTAAATCAAATTAAACATAAACTGGAAGGAGAAATCTTAAGTTTTTCAAAAAATTTAACAGGGTCCACAGGCCCCAGAAGTAACAGGCGCAGTCCCACACTGGTTAAGGAAAGTGCAAAACTGCCCGCACTGTGTAAGAAAACAAAGTGCAGTCCCCAAAAAAGTTTAAGAAAAACACAAAACATTTCAAAAATTTTAAAATCAAAGTAAACTTAAGCTACCCAAGCAAGTATCCATCAATCAAAAACCAGAAAAAATCATTTTCTCAAGTCAAAACAAAGGAAAACCAAAAAACAAGAATCCTTCCCCAGCGGGGTCACCAATTTGTTGACTGGATAAATCAATCTTGCGGACAAGATCGATCTCCCTAGGACCAAAAGGTAATCTAGCAAAAAACAGCCAAATAAACCTATCTTTCTCTAGACATATGCGATCTACAAAAGAATACTATAAAGGTGTTAAGGTCTTACTGTAGATCCAATGCTTGTTCAAAGTAGTTGTCCCTCGGTCACTTGGAGTTATCTTTAAAGACCTGTAGTCACAAACAAGCAAACATTAAATAGCACCTGTATAGTAAATATTATAAATCATGCCTATCATGGTGATCAAGGAATCCATGAAATAAACAGTTAATTAACAGTTTATTGAGAAAAATGAATTCTTTTGTATTAACTTTGAATAAAGAAAACCTTACAACCTTACCCTTGATGTTGAACAGGCCTTCCTGGGGTTCGAAGCAGGAATCTCCTCTACTCTGACAAGCCTTGCACTCTTCCAACCAAGACAGATAGAGGTATGTGATCTTTCCTCACAAAATCTCAGTTAAATGAGTCTAAATCCCAACAGCACTTTACCTCAAATAATTCTAAATCTTGAACTCCCCTTGAGGCTACCCAAGGCCTCTTTTTATAGTGCAAAAGAGGAGGTTTCAATTCCAACTATGAAGGGATAGAATCCTCCTTCAAATGGATAATCTCCTCACATCAAGGGGTTAGCTCCTTAAGGCAAGGGATACATGAACCTCAAAAGAGCGGTTCTGCCACCGCAAGATTCCTTCCAGAGGCTTCTAGAAATTACTGAAAGTGAGATTTTTTAGTTTACTTGCGCCTTTTTAATCTTTTACAGGGGTCTGCACCCTTAACACAGAGAAAGTGCGTTCAGGTACGCAGGAGTCATGAACATTAGGTGCGGGACCGCAGGCAAGACAAAGAGAAAGTGCGACACCAAAGCTAAAGAGATTTTTGAGAACTTTTCTCTTATTTTTAAGGCTTGACATGAGCAACTGATGTGTTAGACTTGCAAAGGAGGAAGTATGAGTGATAGTGAGCTCATACAGATAGGATAATTTCAAGATGACAATTTTCAGTGCAACAGATTGCCCCCTAAAGTGCAAAGTCTGGAATAGATGAAGATAGATTATGTCATGTATGAAGAGTGAAGTACTTTATCATTTCAAAGATAATCCTGTGGACACCCCAGTCGGAACCTGTAAAAACATTCAACGCAAAATATATATATGTAAACATATCATTGTTGAGGTAGGCATTCCCATACTCAGATCAAAACTAACTAGAAAACTGATTTAAACTATTCTAATACAGGAATGATTTTCAATACATCAACAGTATAGACATGTGTAGACACAGTATGGATGCAGCCATCTGTTTATGAATAGTCCACTGTATGAATGAATAACAAAATTCCTCGCAGCCTGGATGGTAGAAACTAGATCCAGGGTCTTGATTTCCGTTTCTCGAACCAGTACGATTCTATCCATGTGAATAAATGTGTCGAAGTCGAACATGGTAGAAACCACTTGATTACCACTCAATGATGTAGACTGTTAACAAGTGTGAGAGTAACCATCAGTAATGTCAATGGCCCTCAAAGTACTCAGTACAATCCATGAAATGTGAATGAATGAGCTGAAGTTGAACATGTCACGAAATCATTCAATCGAAGGTCAATGATGCAACCTGTCATCGAAGACAAGAAACCTGCCATTGAGACATGCAGATTTCAAGGTACTGACGATTTCTAGATCAACTTCCTAAATAATGAGCTGTCGTCGATAGGAAGTGATCTGTTGTAGGCAAGCCCACAACACGAAATCATAGATCAAGTTTTGAAGAAATATGTTGGCAAGGAATGACTCAGGGATGGTCAAAATGGATGACAGATATTTTGCAGATGAATGGTTTGTTTGAACTGTCCTCTTGAACACATAACGACACTACAAATGGCTTGGTGACAATTGACCCAAATCTAATACCCAGAAATCAGCTGAAGACTTTCAATATGGTTTGATTAACTGTAGGAAAAGGATTTCCCAACCCAGGTGAACAAAAGTGTCGTGTTCAAGAGTGGTTAATGCCTTTTTGAATAATCAAAATACAACAAACAGGTTCATTTTTCTCTCTTTTCCCCCACCATTTCTGGCAAGTACCTCTTTATTTTTGACAAGCTTGAGGAGGATAACATTTGCTTGTTTATAAGTTCATCCTTCGAATGAGTCCAACTTAGTTTAAGATTCGAACCCTAAGAAGGAGTGGTTCGTTCCTGTTTTGAAATTGAACAGGTCCTTTACTGTTAAATTTTAACGAGTCCAGTATAGGAGAAACTCGGTGTTTTTTCAGTTTTAGGGAGTCAGAAGAAAAAACTTAAGAAGAATCCATGGGGGTACTTTTTCGTAAATTTAGTCTCTCGAGCCCGAAAAAGGATAAAATAATGCGGGAGAGAACTCTATTGACCGTAATTAGTCAACATATATCTTTTTCGTAAATATTCCATTTTAGTTCGTAAAAGGGGTAAAATTATACTGAAAGGACGATCATCCATTTATTTTAACGAGTTCGAATAATCAAGTGCTCGGCAATCTTTTCAATTTTTGAGAGTCTGAAAAGAGCTTAAAAGAGGACTCCAAGTTTTTGCTTTTCCGAAAATTTTTGAAAGAGTCCGAAAAAGTGATAAAAGTATGCTCTTTGTTGACAAACGATCAATTTTCCTGAAAAATCCAATTTTCTGCACAAAAACTCGAAACATTACACATACCTGTTTAAGATAAATAAAAATGTTTTCAAAAATTACCTTTTAAAAGTGAAAAAGAAACAAATTAAAAAAATCATTTATTCAAAAAAAATTATAAAAAGGGCTTTTCTAACTTCATTTTTACCATTTGAGTTCAGAGTGAAAAGTGAGAGCTTTTGGGTAAAAAAGTTCTTGCGAAGATTCTGGAAAATCCGTCCGGCGAAATCGAGAACCGTCAGCTCCAGGTAATCCACGTCCTCCTTATCTTGCATTTCATCCATTTACATTTTGTTTTTAGGCTTTAGATTTCATTTTTTAAGGAAAAATAGGTTTAAAAAATCGCCCGCGGTGGTCCGCAGGTGCAACATGCGGGCCCTACGGACCCTGAATTTTTTCTACATAGAAAAAAGTCTTGGGTCCGCACCTGTTTCTCCGCACCTGTGCGTACCTACGCACTATGTATGAAAATAGTGTGCGAACCCCTCACAATGAAATTTCAAACACATTTTTCTCAATTTTTGCCCAAAAAATTTCAAAAAATCTTGTTCTAATATGTCTTTTTATGCATTGTAGGACATTCGATATGCTTGTTTGGAGAGAACGCGAGCATGAAGACATAGATGACGCTGAAATGAATCATTTGCCTATAATGCAGGCATTGAGAGCATGCGGTTTTTATAAATTCTAGGCCATTCAGGGCATGAGGGCACAAGTAGACCTCCTGATGTGGCTGGTGAACAGATGGAATGTACAGGACCAGTGTTTTGTTATTGGCGGCCACTGGCTCGAAATTGAGCTGGAGGATATCTATTTTTTGATTGGTTTTTCCAAGAGGGGCGAACAAATTTCTCTGTTTGGGACTAGGCCAGGTGGCTAGTCTGTCGCTAGTCTTCGACTAGAGTTCTGTGATGATCGGGCAGACCCCCGGGAAAAAAAGATTGACATAAAAACTATTATCCGTCCCGAGCTTAAAGTTATTTCATTTACTGTCACCAAACTGTGTGGGAGCGCAGCGTTGCATGTGGCTACCGGTTCCCAGATGGGTATTGTTGTAGACTACTTTCGAGGCACCATTTTCAACTGGTGTGAAGCTGTGTTGGCCAATGTAAAAGGCCAACTAACCAGAGCAAAGAATGGAAATCTAAACAACTTTGGATATGGATCCATTTTAATCACCTTTGCTCTAGAGAGGATCTCCATGTTGGCTCCGCAGAACATTCCTGCTGATGCTGGTCGACCTCAAGAACCTAGGATGGTTTGTTGGGTTGCTTTGATGGCCCGTCATGCTGAGGGCGTCGAGGTTGTTCGATTTCCTTCTTCATATTTCATTGGCTAGAACGCCAACTTTTTGTTATAGAGGACTTTCCATATGCCGAGATAGATTTCCGCGGCGACCGAGAGATGGCTCTCCCAGCAGGGGAACAGTGGGATGATTCAGGTAAAATCATTTTCAACAATTTCTAAGTTCTAATTTTTTTGTATTTTAATCATCCCAAAAATAATAATCAAAAGTTTAAATGCAGATGTGGGCCCACGGAGACCAGCCAATCTCCAGCCTTATGAGAGGAGGCATCCAGTTGCCGCAGCACCAGTCCCAGAGGGCCAATCAGTAGAGATCCTGTCTAATTTGGAGCATCACCTAGAGCGCCTGACTCTAGACATTCCAAAGACCGACATAGATGATATTCCGCTCAGATTACAGAGATATGTGATTGGTGTCCCATGACCTTTTAGGAGGTTCCTGTGTAGGGTGGCCCGGGCAGTGGTCTCTTATCGTGATCATCATCAGGGATAGGATGATCGTTTTGTAGACTCATAACATTTTTGACCTTTTGTACTATCATTTTTGTTGATCATAAGGTGTTTTTCAACCTATGATCGAAGACGATGTATATTTTGAAACAAACTTCTATGCTATGATATATCATTATTACCGGCTATCTGTGTACATGTTATTGAATGTTGTTTAATTTACTGTTCTGATTATTGCAAATGTCTATTTATCATACTAGAAGAAACTGCATCTGCTAATGTATTTAAATGTCTTGGAATATGTTGATATTCAATGTAATCAAATTCACGTTCCAAGAGACGAACTCTCAAAAATAACCATAATAACACTGGATTTCTAATGGCATAAACCCTGTTAAGCTGTAATACAACAAGTTCAAAATCCAAACTAACAATCAAAATCTGAATCCCAAACGATATGGATTCAGATAATAACTCAATCACTGCACTATACTCTGCAATGTTATTCGTTGTTTGACCGAGGCTTACCCCATGCATGGATACTAACTCGTCAGAGGGTGAATAGATAACCTAAGCTGCAGAAGAAATGTTTTGTGTACTACGACAAGCACCATCAGCAAAACCAATGTAGGTTTGAAGAGACGTCGACATCTGCAATATCAAGAGTAAAACTCAGATAAGCAGGAATAGTGATAAGAATACACTCTAAACTAGGCATGCTTTTTCTAATCTAAGACACACCAACAGTAAAGAATCTAATCTAATTAAAAATATCCACACCAAGTTTAAGCATAATATTTCTTCAGATAAAGCCCATTTCTGGGTTTATCTAAAGGGACACCATCGAAATCTATCAGCTCATAGACCCCTTTTGCCAGCTTTCGCTTAACAATGAAAGGACCATGCCACATAGGCACAAATTCTCCAGCCCCTAGCTTATCGTTGGCTTGATCGTACACTAAAACTAGGTCTCCTTCTGAAAAATTACGAGGTGTAACATTTCTATCTTACTGAGCCTTTATTCGTTTGACATGAGCTTCGTTTGCTAATGCAGAATTTCTTCGATTCTCATCTAGCTGAGCCAAGTACAAAAAACGCTTCTCCTCTTCTGATGTAGCTGGGAGTAATTCTATGGCTAATTTCAATGACAGAATCTCGCATTCAATAGGCAACACAGCTTCCAAACCGTAAACCAGTTGAAAGGGAGTGAAACCAGTTGATGTTTTTACTGAGGTCCGATATGCCCAAAGTGCTGAAAATAACATGGAATGCCAATTCGACTTATGAATACCAATGATTCGTTTAATCATAGTGACTAAAAATTTATTGATAGCTTCAACCAGACCATTAGCCTGCGGGTAATATGGAGTAGAACTATCGTGGCACAGGCCAAGTTGATCTGTCAGTTCAGTCATCATGATATTTCAAAAATGACTTCCATGATCAGTAATTATGGCTTGAGGAACACTGAATCTAGAAATTATATGATTGAACACGAAAGGTGCAGCAGTCTTGCCGTCTGCCGAAAATGTAGGCATCGCCTTGGCCTACTTAGTAAAATAATCTACCGCTAGGATAATATATGCATGCCCCCCGGCTAAGTGAGGGTTACATGTAATAAATTCAATACCCCACTTTGCGAAAGGACCGACAGCAATTATAGGGTGAAGAGGAGCGGGTGGTGCATGCATTTTACGATCAAAGACCTGACAATTGTGGCATTTCCGGACTGCATAGATACAATATTTGAATAAGGACGGCCAGAAATAACCAGCGCGAAATATCTATTGTGTTTTGGCATACCTAGACATATGACCGCCACATTCTTCAGAATGGCAATCATTTAGAACCTTCTCAACTTCTTCATGAGTAAGACAGTGTCGGAAAACAGAATCAGCTCCATGATGATAGAGTGTATCACCAATAATATTGTATTGTTGGGATTGGAAACGTAGTTTTCGTCACTGAGATCATGAGATTTTAGGCCGAAAATATTGGGTTTGTAGATAAACAATAATATCCCCATACCAAGGATCAAGAGTACTGATAAAAAACAAGGATTCGTCCGCAATGGGCTGCTCCACCATAGTTTCAGTATCAGTAGACGGGAAATCACACATCAGTTCTACAAAAACCAAAGATTTATTTGCCTTGGATTTTTCAAATTCCAAGTCAAATTCCTGGAGGATAACTATCCATTTGGAATACTTGCCCCCTAGCAATTGTTTGGTCAAGATGTACATCATAGGGTTACAGTCAGAAATTACTGTGGTTTTGCGTAATAAGATGTAGTGTCGAAATCTTTGGACAGCTTGAACAGCTGCCAAGGCCAATTTCTCCACATGCGTGTATTTGATCTCAGTCGGATGCATATTTTGACTAAGATAATAAATCACATGTTCATTGTTGAATTCATCTTCCTGAACTAAAACCATCCCAATGGTGGAATGAGAGGCGGCGAGGTACAAAAAATAGTCCTGGTTGTAATTGGGAGGATGCAGTAACGGTGCATGGGTCAACGCGTGTTTGAGTGCATCAAAAGATCGATTAGCGATCTCATCCCAAAAGAATGGAACGTTATGTTTTAACAACCTGGTAAAACCCTTTGTTAACTCGGCGTAGTTAGGAATGAAACGACGTAAAAAATTTGCTTTCCCCTGCAAACTTTGGAGTTGGCGTAGAGTCGAAGGAGGAGGTAGATTGACAATACCTTCGACCTTCAACAGATCAACGCGAATACCTGCTTTTGAAACAATAAATCCCAGTAACCGACCCAATTCTACACAGAAAACACATTTGTGTGGATTCAGCTGAATTCGATAATGCTTACATCTCATAAAGATAGCTCATAGATGAGTGAGATGGTCGGCCCTATGCGATGAATGAGAAGGTAAATCATCGAGATAAGGCTGCAAAATGTGCTTAATTTCATGAAATGCATAATACATAGCCCTTTGAAAAGTTGCCCCAGCGTTCTTCAATCCAAAGGGTAGTTTTCAATAAGAAAATTTCCCCCATGGACAAATGAAAGTTGTTTTAGGCTGATCAGCAGGGAGTATGTTTATTTGATTGTAATCGGAAAAACCATCCATAAAGGAGAACATTTCACTGCCGACACAATCATCAATGATTTGATCAATATAGGGGGTAGGATAATTGTCTTTAGGACAATCTCGATTAATGTCCCTATAGTCGATACATACTCTTATCGTTCCTTGTTTTTTGTTAACAGGAACAATATTTGATACCCAATCGGTTAAAGGAATTGGATAAATGAAACCTACACGAAGTAATTTTTCAACTTCGGCTTTGATAGCAGCAGATTTTCTCGGATATATCTGACGTAATCGTTGAAGGACAGGTTTGGCATCTGGGTAAGTCTTGATTTCATGTACAACAATTGACGGATCGATTCCTGGCATTTCTTCATATGACCAGGAAAACACGTCACGGAATTCTTGAAATAGGGCTTTACAAGATTGGAGTTCTTCGTCCGTACAACAAGCACCTATATGAATGTTTTCAATTATTCCTGGCTTAACTGAAATGTCAATTGGAATCGTTCGAGAGATATTTTCCAAATTTAACTCAGAATCAAGATTTTGCAATGGATTATGCAGTTCTTTGACATATTCAGCAGTAAAAATAGAAGATAAATCATTTTTAAAATGATCCAGCTCAGGTAAAAAAGAAGATTGATGATGTAGATCTTCCCATGGTAAATCTTCAACAAACAAAAGTTCACGAATCTGCTCATCAGTATGAATAAGATTGGGAAATGTCGTTGTCGCTGAGCTAGATATTGAAAGTGATTCCTCATGGATCACATTCATTGGATCAGTTTCGGTTGAAGAAGGATCGGAAAGCGACTATACAGCCTAATATGCAATTTCAAAGGGACTTAAAGGCATCGCGCCATCAAATGAATCCAACTCAGAATTGGAAGGTACGATCCAAGGATCATCAAAAGTAATAGTATTCGATGAAATCATATGAATATTTGCAATAGGAGGTGATACGTTAGGAGGAGGAAAGGAAAAATTTCCTAGTAAACCAGAATCTTTAATCAAACCTACCCCAACATCCTTGTAAGGGATAGCCATTTTACTGACGTGCTGGATAGTTTCTGTAGAGGCCGGATCGGATGAGAAATAAGTCAACTGGTCTATTGTAACGATATTTCCTTGATGTGGAAACTTGATAAGCTGAAATACCGATGAAACAATAGCAGTCATAGCATAAGACCAACTATGACCCAGGAGAAGGTTGTAATCTAGAGGGGCATCAACCACTTCCACATCTAGATTTACGGTTTTTCCTTCGACCCCTATAGGTAAATTCTGCAAAATACCGAAAGGATGGAACCCTCAGCCATCAAAAGCCTTTAGAATTGTTGGAGACTGATTGAGTGTAGGAGAACCAAGTGTTTTCCAACACTGGATCGACATAATACAAGTAGAAGCCCCTTCATCAATCACAATCTGGAAAATCGGTCTATTTTTTACTAATACTGGAATCTGGAAAGCCATTTGATGAGGTAGACGGGGTGTGCTATTCTCTAAATTGAAGATTATTAGGTTTGAATCATGAATATCGACAGCTCCTATGGCAGACAAAAGTAATATATGTTGTGCGGGGCACGATTGCAGCACTTCCAAAGCCGACATTGCTGAAGGGTAAATAGCTAAGTCCTCAACAATGTTGTAATTTTGAGCAGCTCTCGCATGTGGATTGAAAGCTAATTTACGAAGTACACCTTTAGCAGGAAGTTTGATTACTAATTCTGAATTGGGTTTCTCGATCTGTAGCGGATCAGAAACAGGAGGAGGTGCAGTTGATGTGTTTGAATTAGAAGATTCTCCTTCTTTACCACCAACAGGACTTTTACTACCATAATCTTGCCATCGCGTCGCAATCCTGACATGAGACATCATCATAACAGGTTCTTCTGAGGCGTTCGAGGTGGAACCAATCATCTTACTATCTTGAGTGGGAAAATGATCCTTCAAGACGGCAGGCTGTTGAGAACCTTTAACGAATTTCGAAACCTCTGCTCGATGTGGGCATTCTTTAGTAAAATGATCCTCGTCGCAAATGAAACAAGGATAACGAGGCTTGTGTTTTTCGTCATTAGATTCATTTTTATCTGTTTTATCTTTTGAATTATGTTTGTTTTTATTCTTCCCCTTATTTTTACCACCAGATTTAGATTTGGCCGTAGATGTCTCTACGACATGAATGTCGGCAGAAATTTCAGCGGAAGACTCTCCTTTCAGGGAATCAGGTAAAGTTATTATAGGAGAAGAATTCTTTGAAGATTTTTTCTTGCTTTTAGTATTAACTGAACCAATCATACCATCAGCGGCATGAGACCCTGAAGGAGCTGCAGTTATTTGACCTTGTTTTGGAAGATCGGGGATTTTTTCATATAAAGTACCTGACTGCGTATAGACGAGGTCAAGGTACTGAGCTTGAGCAATGACTTGATCCTCAGTAACAACTCCTGCCTTAGCTACATCTTCAGTGATTTTGGGTAATAATGATTTAACAAACCATTCCGCCAAAATTTGATCCGGAATGAAAACTTTCACTAAATGCCTTCTATGTTGCCATTCATGAATATGATCAGAAATATATGTGGACGTGGATTGTTTTAGCGAAGTCAATAGTTCCGTGCCATTGTCGTATCTAACAGGAAACTAAAAATGAGTTAAGAAAGCAGTTTATAACTGACTGAAATTATTAAAAGAGCCTCATGGTAACTCAATGTACCATTTGGCGGCAAGACCAATAAGAGTTCGTTGAAAAAGACGTAAGCAAATTGAATCATCAATTATTGAATTAGACGCACACCAGAGGTGATAAGTCATAGCGTGATTTGATGGATCCTCTCCTGACTTACCCTCGAATTTCGGTATATCACTGGGCAACTTATGCTGCATTGGTGGCCAATATAGATGATAGAAAATTGGATCATTCGTAAGGCGTGACAAATCAGGTAAATCCAAAGTTGCAATAAATGGTAACTGACGGTTAGGGTCGCGAAAACCTTGAGTAACAAGAGCAGTTCTGGGAGGAGGATACCCAGGATAACTGGGAATCATATTTGCATTAGGAATAGTATAACCCCCCCCCGGAAACTAGGATTAACCGGACCAAACTGTGGTTGTTGAGGCTATTGATAAGTATAGCCAGAGTACGGTTGATACTGATAAACTGGGTTTTGTGAAACAGGACTGAATTGATACTGTCCCTGGTACGGTTGATATGTGATTTACGGTTGACTTGTGACAATCGTACTTGTACCAGCTTGTCCTGTAGGTATCTGGACTGAAGTCTGAACTATAGGTCCTGACTAGGGTACAGAGACTTGAGGGATTTGCACGGATGCAGGGATAGAAGAAACCGGAGCTACAAATACTCCAGAAACAGGTGTTATAGGTTGAACAGATGTTGCAGTAGTTACAGAAGTTTGGGGCAGAGTCTGAGGTGTACTAGGCCCAGACTGCTGAACAGAACCAGGTGCAGGGATTTGAACAGTAGGCTGGACAGGTTTCTGGGTTGGACCAGAAACCAAAGGTTGTCCAGGTTGAGTAGATAACTGCACACTAGGTTGCATAATCTGTTGAATTTCGGACGAATCCCACACCATGTTCATTATGGGGTATTGTCCCATAGAAGGTTGTACATATGAAGGACCATAGCCTGGTTGAACGTAGGGTTGATAATTAAGTGGTAAATTTCCAACTCCTTGTACAAATGATTGACCAGAAGGCGATTGAAAACCTTGAGTTGGGTATTGACCTTGAGGTTGATAACCTGAGGCGCGTATTGAGTCTGGGGTTGATAAGGACCTTGAGGAATATACTGAGTATGGGGTTGACCTTGGGGTATGTACTGCCCTAAAGGTTGATAACCTTGAGGTATGTACTGTCCTTGAGGTTTTTCTCCAAAATAATATGGTCCTACAGTTTGTACTAGGAAAAAGTTACCCTGAAATTTCCCCCCAGGCGGTAATTGACTGCCTTGAGATTGACCCCCGGGCGATAACTGACTACCTTGAGGTTGCCCCCTAGGCGGTAACTAACTGCCTTGAGGTTGCCCCCCAGGCAGTAACTGACCACCCTGAGGTTGAGGATTTTTAATATTACCAGACATCATAAAGATTTGCTCTGCGTTCGACGTTTCAGTTTTAATTCCATTAAGACCAAATGATAATACTTGTTCAACCGGTCGAGGAGCTACTCCTAAGAAAGTACCAGAGAGAGCCTGATACCCCGAAGGAATAGAAGGACCACCGTGTAAAAATTCTTCCGGTGTTTGGGAAAACATATATGACTCTCCTGCCATGATAGATGAAGGATAGTAACCTCTGGGTGTAGGATGAAATGGAATTCGAGGTGGAGAAAAAGAAAGACCCGGGTTTTCTAAAAAATTTGTCAAATATAGATACCAAGCGTCGCTCCTAATAGGGTTGTAGAAAATGGATTCACGCTCCCTAAGATTCAAATACTGAGGGGATTCGGGAAGAGATACCTCTTCGTCTAGACTAGCAAGGTCTTCAATGGAAATGAGGCCAGATGGAAGATCTTCAGTAACAATATTTCTCCCTACTCCAAGATACTAGCCTAAGCTATATTAGTGATAAGAGCCCTAGAAATAGAAAATATTACTAGTTCAATTTTAATTAAGCGTTGTTTTTATGGGTTGTTATTTAAGTCAATAGGTACGGAAATGAAACTTTGATGGTGTGAAGACTCGACTTCCAAAAACACTAAAAAATGCACCTAAAAATGATAATCAATTCGTTTTTCTTTCAATGAAATTCTAGCTAAAGAAAGAGTTTGAGAATGCAATTCTTTTAAGAGACAATTCTTTCTTTGAACATGAAGAATAAATGGAAGAAAATCTTTTTGTCTTTTCAATAAGAACTCAAAACGATACAAATACTCAATTCTCACAATAAATCTCTTTCACTTTCAAGACTCGAAACTATAAAAAACAACTTTCCTTCAAAAGAGATCTACAAGTTCTAAAAAGCACTCAAAACTAAGAAAAACTAATTTTGAGATCTACAAACTTTGAAAATCTAATTGAATAAAAGCTTTAATTTTTTTTTGAGAATGTTTTAGGTAGTTGTTCAGTAAACTAAGGATTCATTTTTCCAGAATAACAAACAAATCAAAAAACATCCAGATATGTTTCCTTTTGTAAAAATGAAATTCAGAACTTATAACAAAGTTTGTTCAAATATTTGCAAAGAGACAACTAGATCTATTTCTCAAGAAAGGATGGATTTCACAATCAAGTCAAACTCATCAAGGAGACAAAAAGACCAGTGTGATCTGAGGTATTTCAAGCTTCCAATCTTTGAGTCACTACAGAGACCAAGTGAAAACCAATCCAAGTATGCGAAACTTCTAGAAAATCACTCAAAACACAAATGTTGTTGGAACTCACTCACAAGAGGCTTTTAACAGGAAAAATACAGATCTGGGTAGATACTGGAAACCCTAAATCAAATTAAACATAAACTAGAAGGAGAAATCTGAAGTTTTTCAAAAAATTTAACAGGGTCCACAAGCCCCAAAAGTAACAGGTGCGGTCCCGCACTGGTTACTTAAAGAAAGTGTGAAACTGCCCGCACTGTGTAAGAAAACAAAGTGCGGTCCCCAGAAAAGTTCAAGAAAAACACAAAACATTTCAAAAAATTTAAAATCAAAGTAAACTTAAGCTACCCAGGCAAGTATCCATCAATCAAAAACCAGAAGAAATCATTTTCTCAAGTCAAAACAAAGGAAACCCAAAAAACAAGAATCCTTTCCCAGTGGAGTCGCCAATTTGTTGACCGGATAAATCAATCTTGCAGACAAGATCGATCTCCCTAGTACCAAAAGGTACTCTAGCAACAAACAGCCAAATAAACCTATCTTTCTCTAGACATATGTGATCTACAAAAGAATACTATAAAGGTGTTAAGGTCTTATCGTAGATCCAATGCTTGTTCGAAGTAGTTGTCCCTCGGTCACTTGAAGGAGTTATATTTAAAGAACTACAGTCACAAACAAGAAAAAATTAAATAACACCTGTATAGTAAATATTATAAATCATTCCTATCATGGTGATCAAGGAATCCATGAAATAAACAGTTAATTAACAGTTTATTGAGAAAAATGAATTCATTTGTATTAACTTTGAATAAAGAAAACCTTACAACCTTAGCCTTGATGTTGAACAGGACTTCTCGGGGTCCGAATCAGGAATCTCCTCTACTCTGACAAGCCTTGCACTCTTCCAACCAAGACAGATAGAGGTATGTGATCTTTCCTCACAAAATCTCAGTTAAATGAGTTTGAATCCCAACAGCACTTTACCTCAAATCATTCTAAAGCTTGAACTCCCCTTGATGCTACCCAAGGCCTCCTTTTATAGTGCAAAAGAGGAGGTTTCAGTTCCAACTATGAAGGGATAGAATCCTCCTTCAAAGGGATAAGCTCCTCACATCAAGGGGTTAGCTCCTTAAGGCAAGGGATGCATGAACCTCAAAAGAGCGGTTCTGCCACCGCAAGATTCCTTCCAAAGGCTTCTAGAAATTACTAAAAGTGAGATTTTTGAGTTTACTTGCGCCTTTTTAATATTTTATAGGGGTTCGCACCCTTAACACAGAGAAAGTGCGTTCAGGTATGCAAGATTCATGAACATTAGGTGTGGGACTGCAGGCAAGACAAAGAGAAAGTGCGATACCAAAGTTAAAGAGATTTTTGAGAAATTTTCTATTATTTTTAAGGCTTGACATGAGGAACTGATGTGTTAGACCTGCAAAGGAGGAAGTATGAGTGATAATGAGCTCATACAGATAGCAGAATGTCAATATGACAATTTTCAGTGCAACACTTCAAGTAGACTAACATCCAACTAGGAAATAGTATTTACAAGTGTTATATATAACAAGAGAGGAACCAACTCCATCTCTTCTAAAAATAATGAAACATTAATTCTAACATAACATATGTGTCAAAAGACACTACAACCTTATCTCATCGAAATCTAACAAAAAAGATAGATGGAGAAAGAATAAGAGAAGAATTATGGTTTGGAATGCTGAGTGTGATGTCATGTTTCCCTTTTTCTTGTTGTATTATCTCCTTGTGTACTGGGTCTTTAATAACCATGTATATCAATTTAGTAAGACCTCCAACAACCTCATAACCACCTCTCACCATCACTTGTATTATCCGTTTGGTTATGGTTTCTTATCCATCCTTAATTGGCTCCGAAAAACTTGCTGACAGGTGTCAAAATTTAGTTAAAACACGTGCTGCCAAAAATTCTGGTAAAAACCTGTAACTGTGCAAAATTTGGAATTCTACCGAAAATTCGGGTAGCGCCCTATTTCTTTTTCAAAATACATAGAAAATTCTGAAAATTATGTGTTGAATTGTATTCTATGACACCTAGGTTGTTGTTCAAAATTGTGACTGATAAGCAAAAAGGAATTTGAACCAAAAATAATTTTACCTTCCCTTTATGTGTGCTATAGCTTCAACCAATTTATCTAAGTTAGTTTCTCTGTCAACAGCTGATGTTCTAGATCTGTTTTCTCTTAGATTTGCCTCCTTGATAGGGTATTTGTCCTCCTTAGAACCATTTTGTGCTCTTATTCTTTTTGAGGGCTCTGAGTGATGTTCTGAAGGGATTGTGTTTTTTCTATTCTTCATGGATTTCTCTGTCTTTGAACTTTCAGGTTTCCCTTAAACATCAATGACTTCTGTCATTAGGCTTAGCTTATGTAGAGCCTTGGAATTAATCCTAAACTTATTTTTGTCTCTTGTATGACTCTTTCTAGTGCTAGAAATAGGTTTAGCTTCTTCTTTCTTCTTGTTACTGTTGATTTCATATCCAGCATCCTTGAGGAGTTTTTCATATGATGGTGTAGGTTGATACTCTTTCTGCAACTTTTTCTGAATGTGTGCTTCAAGAATTTCCGGTAGCACCTGCGCTTTTTATTTATCTGTTGTTGCATACCTTCCTCTTCTGGCTCTACTGTAAACATTAGAAATTGGAGGAACAGAGGGTACTATTTTCATGGACTTGGGTTTTCTTGCTAAGGAGCTCTCTCCTTTTTCCACCTTTGTTTCATCTTTGACTGCATAAACCTTCTCTTTTTTTCTCTTGGCCTTCTTATGAATGTTTTCTTTTTTGGCCTTTCTCTTTGTTCTTCTTTTTACAGGCTGAGGGTTTGGTTGTGGAACTAGAGGTGTAGGTGCAGGTTGGCCTGCCCTACAGAATAAAAAGTGGTCCCAAGTTTGGTTTCTCTTTCCCAACTCTTCTTTAACTAAAATTTTTATCAAATCTTGATGGTACAAGATATGCTCAGAAACATCAGTATGGGTCTGAACCCTTGTTGACATCTTGGTCAGGCTTTTCAACAAGAAAAATGGCAGATCCAATCTCTTAATCCCTACAATATGAAAAAGAAACCTCATTTGATAGAGGAATACCATTGTATACCTCATTTCTCAAGTGAGGTATATCTTGATAATCTTGATAGCATCTACCCAGTCATTCTTAAGGTAGCTGCTTGGAATTCCCTTTGCCCAATTTGGATCTTTGTGAGCATATTTGAGGAAGCTGTTGAGATCACCTCTTGTAATAACTTGTCCTTTGAACCACCTTTGTCCTTCTTGAGGAAGGTTAAAGGCTTTAGCAATGGAGTCTTCAGAAACCTACAAAGTGAGGCCATAAAATGTAGCTTCATGTCCAATAAAAGAGTTAGAAATATCTTGAGCTACTCCTGAGTGAGATCTCCCTAAACCGGTGCAAAGAGGATACCACCCTGAGTGCATACACAAATTTATTACCCTCGAATTGGCATCAACCAAATATGCACCCTGTGGCTCTATTTGATTTATCTTACCACCGTTTTTAGTCATCTTCAGAAAAATAAATGCCTATGTCTCCTGCAACTGATAGGTGGCAAAGTAAGAAGAGTTTTACCTTACAGGTGTGGCCTGTATTCACATATGGAATCTTGTCTGAAATCCAGACTCCCTCTTGAACTATGGCTCTCAGCAAATTCGAATCCCAGCAACTAAAACTTCAAATGACAAAATTCTTGTTTTTTAGGTGGTTTTAAAACTAAAACTTGGTCCATCACCCTATGCAAATCATCTTTGATCATTGAAAATATTCCTCACCATGATGTGCACCATGTTACACATTATCACCACCTTCAGTTTTCTGTGTTTTTTTGTATGGGAGCTCCAGATGGCTTATGGCAAGTGTGTTTATGACTTGCAGTCACCTCTGCAGCCTTTGCTATTGATTGGCCATAATTTTCGGCAACAGTGTTGCACAGCCAACCAAACGGTTATGGCATGTGGTGTAATCAGCATGATCTCTTTGATTCAGAAAAAAACGTACCTAAATACATGAATGACTGACTTGGCGTTGACAGGCATGACGGGTAATGTTTTAGTCCGTAACTGCAGATGACACATGTGGCTCAACGTATATAACGACTTGAATTTAGCTAACTGACTATAATACAACACCTATGACGAGATCTAAAAATATTAAAAAAATATTTTTGTATTAACATTATGACACGTGGTATAACTAAAGCGGATGCGCTTTTTCGTTTTATTTTAAAAAACAGAGTATGCTTCCGGAAATTTCGGCAGCATCGGAATAAAAATAAAAATAAAAACAGAAAAGGGAAAATAATAGACTATCCAAAAGCGCTAAAACTGGTGCTTCCGGAAATTCCGGTAGTGACCAAAAAAAAATTTAAAAATTTTGAAATTTTTGAAGTTTAATCCTAAAAATAAAACTATGGAATGGACTCATGAATTAGCAAAGAATTGTGATAACACTATGCATCCTGGACTTCTTGATATTAATATATGCATGCACATCCTCTAAGTTCTCAGGAAACTTGTCCTGCATGAATGTGTTGTATATCTTGCTCCATGTGACCTTTGTATTCTTATCAATAAATCACTATGTATATGCATCTATTGGAATGTTTGGCTTTGTAACTTCAACAAGTTCCTCAGTGATTTCTTCTGAAAATTCTTTGGAGGTAAATTTACGAGGTGACATGGCTCCAAAATATGAAGTTAAGGTGACAATACTTGTAGCATGAACACATGTTTATGGAAGCACAATCATAATGACAATACTAGCTTAAAGCAACCAACTTATGAAACAATACTTGTAATTCACGTACAAATATCCATCACATGTGATTGGACATGAAAATATATGAACGAAAACACTAGATAACTTGCATACATGAGAACATAAACATGAAAACTAGAATGGTTCACTTTCAAAGCACGAATGAGTGTACAAAGACATTCAAGGCTTTGCAGTGTGCTCATGCTCTCAACCAAGTGAGGAAAATCATCAAGGGTGCATTGGCGCACTCCGAAGGGTCGAAGGGGTGAGTTTTTGGGCCTTTGAGTCTTCAAAATATGCTCATGCACTTAATTAGGGGAATTTTGAGGTCTAAAATCAGCCTCCTAAGGAAATTATAAAATAATAGTGGAAATAATAAAATAAGATTACATTACATCATCAAATTTTAGAGGGAAAAAAATAAAAAACTACTTTTTCAACTCGTATTTTCAACTTATCTCCCTATGGGTTTACTCAAATTTCGAGTGGGAACACTTTTTGGATGCATAATTTGATTCATCATCCAAGGAGTACTCATGTGTCATACTTTTGATGGACCCTGCTACACGAAAAAAGAGAAATACATGAAAAATGTGATTGCAATCACATTTCTTCATGTATTTCTCATTTTTCATGTAATATGGATCATAGAAATTATGAAACATGGGTACTCCTTGGATGAGGAATTAAATTTTGCATCCAACGAGTACTCCCGCTCGAAATTTGATTAAAACCTTAGGTATATAAGGTAAAAATACAAGTTGAAAAAGCAGTTTTATTATTTTATTATTTTTTAATCCTTTTACTTTTTTACCCCAAAAATGGTGAATCATCCCCCATGGTTGACATCATCATATTGAATCCTATTAGTTCTTATAAAGTTTATTTTGGTTGTACATTTTTCTTAGGAGGCCCATTTTAGACATCAAAAGTTCTCTAATGGAGATAAAGATATGGATATATAGATGTTGTCGCACTCTCGGTGGAATATGAAAGGTTGAAGAATGTGAATATTTTTTGCATGCAACAACATATTGATACTTGAAACATGAATATTGAACATAAAATCCAGCAAAAAAATTGAAAAATGAAGAAACAACAACAAGAAAATCAAGAACGAAAATGAAAGCAAGAAAGGCAATGACATGCAAAACTTACTTGCAGCACTGGTTGATGAAGATTTTCTTGATTCTCAGTTGTGCACCCAAATTGGATGGAATGATTATTCAAATAAATGATTAACTGGGTTGATTTAAATATTTTTACAAGCAAAATTGATTCATGAATGATCGCCACTTTTCGTCGTGTGAATGGGTTAGTTAAGAGAATTTAAGTGGGCTCTTATTTTCTATGAGTGCACCCACATGCAACAATATGGCCCATGCATGCACCAAGGAAGAGCGCATATCTTCGGCACGAAGGAGTGCGCTCAAGGGGGGCGCACTTGCTCAACATGAAGGATTGCGCTTAAGGAAGGCACTCTTCTTCAACCTAAAGGAGTGCACTCAAGTTGAGTGCATGTCATCACCAACTTGGAGTGCGATTTTTAATTTCTGAGTGATTTTCTCACTTTTCTTTTATTTTTATATTCTTTTGAGTTTTTTTCAAGTGTGTGCATGGAAATAATTCAAGTTTCTAATTCAATATGATTTATGAGTTCACTTAACCATGTACTAACTAACTCAAGCACTTCTAATGGTTAAGAGACGACACTTAGGAAACATTGACTTAGGAGGATGCAACACTAATAGAAAACGCATAAATAACAAATCAAACAACATGACGACACATGGGGGATTGAAACGAGATTTGATGTAGGCTCCAAAATTTATATAGACAAAAAATTTGGAGGGTCGTTGTCACTGCGACAACACTTGGCGACACTCTGGGAGAATCACATCTTCTCTGAAATGGTTTCATTAAAGTGAAAAATCTCAATTCTTTGGGAATTATTGATTCAATCAATGAGTTACCTTGGCTCCCCATTTTTACCCCATTAAATATGTAGTCTCCCCTGGTCCATTACTTGATATAACACAACATAAAATAAGCCATATCATTATCTTGTCAAAGTAAGTAAGGGTAATATAGTGCGACGAGTTAAAAAAAAATATAGTATGAGTTTTACATCTCTGGTGTTGCTCCATTGCTTGCAGGCCTAGTGGACAATACCCCAACAGAGTCGCTTCAGGAATACAAATGTTGCTTCACTACTGGTGAGCCTGGACAATACCCTGACGAAGTCGCTTGCTTCACTTCCCTTCACATGAAGTCTTTCTCTTCTTTCACCATTTATATTTTCTTTATTTTTCATAGGAATGTGCATAGGCACTTATTATTTTTCAATGGGTCGAAGAGGGATCCCAACTTATTGAGAGCAGAGGAGGTTGTTACTTCAGAGATAGGTTTTATACCTCTTATGTTTTTCTTTCTAATCATCTTACTCTACACATATAGATAAGAAATAATACATTATTCACAAACAGGACTAAGTGCAGGAACGAGAATCCTGAATAGATGCGAGAATCATGGTTCTCTTACAGCTTCCCAGTTGAAGGATCGTATTATCCATTGTAAAATAATCGACTTGAAAGATGTAAAGCAAATCAAGGAATAGGGTGACATATAAGTGATTTTTTGTGTGTTACTAGAACTTTTGATTCACAAAATATTATCCACGTCATCTCGCAACTCAAAATTGACTTTTTTCAAAGACAAATAAAACCAAAAGAATAAAATAGAAACATGAAAGATAAAACACACAACAATAATGCATCTAACTACATGAAACATATCTAAAACCTAACCTTAAAAATACATGGTCGGGTCATGTAAAGTGGAACTTCCAATGTAGCCACAAAAGTTTCTCCCGGCCTTAGACCAATAGATGTGATCGTGTAGAACCAAAGAAAAAATCAGTGCAGTGAACAAGAGAAATCGTGCAAACATATGCACTTACCAATAGAAACATGAAGTGCAACCACAACAGTGTATTACACTCAAAATATTTTTTGATAAAAAAGTTCACAACAACATAAACTACCCATTTTATGACAATACAAGACTTGACGAAGTGCATGCAAGTGCAGGCCACAAGATATGGGTCGAGACTAAAAAGAATCTTCTAATGAGCCTGCAATAGGATCATGGAAACAACCTTGAGGGAAAATAAAATAAGAAATATTGAACAAGGACAAATCCATGTCATAAGCAGTGTTATCTAGTTGACCACGATCCATGTTTTTATGCGCGTGAAATTCCTTTATAGATGATGAAAAAGAGTCATTGCAGATTATAGATTTTCCTGAGATGGGATGTAATGGTGGAAGTTCAATAGTCAAATTAAATTTCCTCCCCTAGTGGTTGAAAAATTTTACATGAATAAAATAAGCATCCCTCGTTAGATATTCAACATCCCATGTGATGATAAAAATGGTAAAATTGTGTAATAGAATCATGAACATGCCGAAATCACAAATACATCCATAGTGACAAGAGCCTAGCATAACCATTAGCATATGTTGAAGTGTTCTACTCACTTGACTTAACTTTGAATTTCAGGAAAACACAATTAGCTACTTATCAAAACAAGATTCATTATTTAAAACATGAGATTCAAAAGAAGATAAAATTTCAATATTACTACAAAAATATTTAATGATAAGAATGTTACCTTCTTGATCAAAAGGAGATACACCTAAAATAAAAAATTTCAATAATCGCATCAGACTCCATTTTAAATTGATGCAAATCTAAATATTCATGTAAAAATAAATATTCATCCATATTACCTGAACAATCATTACCATATAATTCAGAGAACAAGAAATCATCAAGGTCATGATCATACAAGGGTTCAAATTGATTAATGGGTGAAAGATTGACTGTCGGAATATCAAAATTGGAAAATGGTTGATTTATAAGTTCATATGAATCACCATCAGGGGAAAGATTTGAGAGAAAAACCAATTCTTCACCAGCAAATTGATTTTCTGATTTAATGATCGATGGAGGTTGAAGACACGGAACATCAAAGGGAGGGGTACAGGGAACAAAAAGCAGGTATGGTTCTTCCTCAGGATGTTGAAATTATTTTGGATTAGGAGGACATGATGAATCAAATTCAAAAGATTTTATTAACATTTGGACCAAGAAATGAAACTTCTCATCCAAGGACTTTCATTCCACATCCTCATTTGGAAATTCATAACAAAGATGAAGGAATCGATTAGCAAAATTTTCAAGAGATTCGTTCAGTTTCATTCTAAGTTGATCGATTTCATTGAGAACATCTTGGTATTCATATTTGTCAAAAACGCGACAAAGTTCGTTGACTAATTACTTAAAAGATGAAATAGAAGAAGTGGGTTGATAATATCACCATTGCTTCAGACAACCATCCAATGTAAGGGTAAAAAACCACGCGAGAATTTATCCTAAATAAATGGCACTTGAAAAACAAAATTGAACTAATACAATTACATAATCAAGGACGATTTTTGTGCCCTTTCCATCAAATTTATGATGTGACATTAGAGAAAATTTGCAATCTAAAATGGGCTTCCTAAGAAAAATGTACAACCAAAATAAACTTCATAAGAACCAATAGGATTCAAGATGATGATGTCAACGTTGGGGGATGATTCACCATTTTTGGATTAAAAAAGTAAAAATATTAAACAATAATAAAATAATAAAACTACTTTTTCAACTTGTATTTTTCACTTATATCTTTATTCTTTTACTCAAATTTCAAGCAGGAGTACTCGTTGGATGCAAAATTTGATTCCTCATCCAAAGAGTACCCATGTTGCATACTTTTGATCGACCCTGCTACACGAAAAATGAGAAATAAATGAAAAAACGTGATTGCAATCACGTATTTAATGTATTTCTCATTTTTCGTGTAGCAAGGTCCATCAAAAGTATGAAACATGGGTACTCTTTGGATGAGGAATCAAATTTTGCATCCAATGAGTGTTCTCACTCGAAATTTGAGTAAACCCACAGAGATAAGTTGAAAATACGAATTGAAAAAGTAGTTTTTTTTAATTTTTTCCCTCTAAAATTTGATGAGGCAATCTAATCTTATTTTATTATTTCCACTATTATTTTATAATTTCCTTAGGAGGCCCATTTTAGACCTCAAAATTTCTCTAATGCAAGTTATGTAAAAATTTTGCAGGGATTGAAACACCTTGAGATTATGATATGGGATGAAGCCATTAAAGGTAAGAGATTTGAATGAACTCCACATGCTCAACTTGTCATCTGGCCCTAAATTAGTAAAATAAGATTAGATTGCATCATCAAGTTTTAGAGGGAAAAAAGGAAAAAATACTTTTTCAACTCGTGTTTTCAACTTATCTCCCTAAGGTTTTACTCAAATTTCAAGTGGAAACACTCGTTAGATGGAAATTTTGATTCATCATCCAAAGAGTACCCATGTTGCATACTATTTATGGACCTTTCTACACAAAAAATGAGAAATACATGAAAAAACGTGATTGCAATCACGTTTTTTCATGTATTTCTCATTTTTCGTGTAGGAAGGTCCATCAAAAGTATGAAACATGGGTACACTTTGGATGAGCAATCAATTTTTTCATCCAACGAGTGTTCCTACTCGAAATTTGAGTAAACCCATAGGGAGATAAGTTGAAAATATGAGTTGAAAAAGTTGTTTTTCCTTTTTCCCTCTAAAATTTGATGATGCAATCTAATTTTATTTTATTATTTCCACTATTATTTTATAATTTCATTAGGAGGCCCATTTTAGACCTTAAAATTCCTCTAATGCAAGTTATGTAAAAAATCTACGAGGATTGAAAGGTTTAAAGCTTTGGAAAAACACCTTGATATTATGATATGGGTTGAAACCATTAAAGGTAAGAGATTCGAACAGACTGAACATGCTCATCTTGTCATCTGGCCCTCCTTTTAGTGCCAAAAATGTTGACGGTGTTGTATGTCGCCAACATTGTAAGGGGATATCCCCAATGTGAAGTCCCAATTATACCTCACAGTATTTGGTTTAGAGGTCCCATCTAGTCATACGGTCTGCCACTATTGGAAAAGTTTTTAAATATATTCCTTGGTTACGATCCAATACAAGAGAACACAACACTACTTTGTGGCTGCAAGAATGTGGGTTTTGTGAGACACCCAATGTAAGGTGTATGAGGGAGACTTCCACGGCTGGTGAGGGAACCACCAATTAGAAAACTAATAATATTATCCTGAAGGGGGTCCGAGAAGAAAGAGAAAGACTTGTTGAATACCTGCAGATTGGTCCACATAATAAGCAATGATCTTTAAATCATAACAACACTCATTCAATAATATCTATATCTAAGCAATGAATTAGTTCATTAACTTAGTATCTAATTAAAGCAACATATACCATAAACATAGCCATACTATTCCAACTATATCTACAATACATGTATGAAGAAGTGTCGTCTCATCAAGATTTTGATTAAACGTGAAAGATCCCAAGTACATTGTTACATAGATGAAACACTATATCTAGTAGTGGAACACAAAGCCACAACTTTCTTCTCCAAATAATGATTTATCCCCTATGTATTGCAAGAGAAGCCAAGGCAAGACCTCTAAAATTTGAGCCATTTGCTTGAGTTATCAGGAGCTATTTATAACAAGTATCAATGACCTTTGAGCTTCCTCGTGACTCTTTGACTTGTATGACTATCCATATTCCATATATGACTCATTACATTCCAATGTGTGGCTATTCACATTCCACATGTGTCCCTCAGACTTCATTCCATATCATTTATTACATAAGATAAATTATACATGAGGTGATGGATATATAAGAAAAAAATGATAATGGGACAAATAATCATCAATTTATAAGTCATTTTCTTCCTCCTGAGCTCAGTAGTAATGTAGGTGTGCCACGCTCTGAACTCCGTGAGATGGATTTGACCCAGACTGACAAGTTCCCAATGTAGCGCATCTTCACCTCTAGTGCCTACGTCAATATGTTCATGGAGTTTGAAGGTACATTATTCCACAACCATGAGAGTTTCATATGATCTTTAACTAGTTCAATGGCGTACTGCAGAATAATGTCTTCAGTGACTTCCAAGCCTTCCTATTTTGTAGCCTATTTGATATGCTCAATGTATTTCTTAATCTTCTGGAAGATAACCTCCCTGCCTATGGATGCTTCTAGTGTACCTATCGAAGGCATCCCATGCTTCTATGAGAGAAACTCAAAACCATTATGTTGTATATTATAAGCAACAATAGTAATAATTTTTTGTTCTCCAATACGCATGTATTTTTTATGGTTGAGTCTCAGCTAAAATCTATCAATCTCTGCGGCAATCTTGTCTTTCTTCTCCAAATGTTGTGGAGCATCTGGATACTTGGAAGCCCACTCCTGAAGGTGATCGAATGCTCTATTTTCTATCTTCAATAGTTTCACCACTTCCTGTGCCTTCTTATGGATTCCAAAAAGAGACACCACTTGTTTTATAAGAATCGTCTCATCATATAATCAATCCATGGTGTCGTCCATTAGCTTGAATGATTCCTGCATGGTTGAATGCCATTCAACTATGCTGACACTTTTTTATGACAACCGTTGATTTTCTGGCGCAAGATGTTCCACCTGTTGCTTCACCGTAGTAAGTTCTCTTCTCAACCTCACAGTCTCATTCAACAAGTACTCAGAATTATCATGTGTTTTTGTAGCATATGGAACATTTTCTGACATAATAGCTCTTGCATTCCTTCTGGTGTTGGACGTTATCACCTTCTCGGTAGAAAGTGAGAGTGGATTTTGAGGATCCTTAGGAAAGTATGTATTCCTCTGTTGCATGATCCTCTTCTTAAGTTGTTCAAACCTTACACTATATACATCCATGACTCTATCAATCGGTGGAGGTGTGTGTTAGCCACCTATGAAATTTGTTATACCAAAAGGTGGTTAAATCACTTATGGAGCCTTCAAGGAACAATTTTTATTGCAAAAACTGATTGGCTCTTGAAGACTCTTGAAGGCCTCATGCCTCATGAATGGAGTGTGTTACATGTAATGATTTAGACAATGCCAAGAAACTCATCTAAGAAGATTCAATTGGTTCATCAAGTTGTATAGGAATCGTTCAAAAAGAGCCAAGCCAAGTATAAGGCTGACTATATGACAAGCATCAAGTTGATCATCACCTTTAGGCTAGAGATCAAGTTTGGCTATACATTAGCAAAAGAATGCCTTAAAAGTGAAAGCAAAACATTGAAGTAAGTATGGTCTATTTAAAAAATTGGAAAAATTCGTTAACAATATTTTTATGTTAGAATTACCTCCATATATACAAATGTATCTGATGGCTAAGGTTGAAAACTTAAAACTACATGAGTCTACCCAATTGGGGGTCAATGAAAGAATTTTCAAGTTCCTTTTGTTGATGATTTTGCTCCTAAATATCTAGATGAATTGTGGGAGAATGTTATTCTTAACAAAAGAGTGAGGACTTCATGAAGAGGTGATGTGGAGTATCTTCACGTGGATCTAAAAGGAATGCATCCAAGTAAAACATAATGGATGGAGATTGAAAAAGAAAGGGGGTTGTAATTTCACTTATTTGTTGAATGACATAAAAATTTTGATTGTCCAAAAGCTTCTTAATGGGAAGCATTGATCCAAGAGGATCCACGGAACCAATCCAAACAGATGATCTCATATTCTGCTAAAAATGTCATGTCAATAAATTTTCCATGCAATTTGAATAGGGTCAATCAAACATCATATGCAAAGGATACATCCCATTGAAATTGAAGGCGAACATGTAAAACAAACATAGAAAATTGTTGATATGTGTACCAATCATATTCTAACATGTGGAGCAATGAAAAGACAACATCTAGCAATTATTTTTGCGTGAACGATAATCGCCACGAGATTGCAATCATAGCTTCAATATCGCACTTACATTTCACATTCAAAGTGTAATCTATAAAGGTTACGTTAAAAAATAAATATGATTCAAAATCCCCATCAATTTGGGATAAATATAAAAGTGAGTATTTACAAAACTAGCAAATACATGTTGTCTAACATTGGTGTACATGCCACCATAGATTGTTGTATGTGCCACCATATGTGTATCACAGCCCACATAGTCATCCAACCATGTTATTAATGTTTTATTAATAAACTGAAAAATATTTATATAATATGGAGACATATTAATAGGCATATCTCTCTAAAAAAAGGTATATGAAAAAATTCAAGGGGATTTGAAATCCATCATTGTTTATAAAAAAATCAGTGCCTTACCTTTATGCCATGCACTTGGAATGTGCTATCAAATGAATCAAAATATATTTCAATTGGGGCAGCAGACTCTTTATTGACAAAATATGTAAATTAGTATTCATTGTTACAAAAGAAGGCATTGAAAATTGGTAAGCTCACGCTATTCTCTTCCTAGAATATTTTAAAGATTAAAGATCATTATTTGATGTAAAAAGGATGTAGTGGTGTAATTTGCATCATTTATACTGGATCAATTCCTCTTTTGAAATAAACCTGAAGATGTAGCCCATGAAAGTGCACTATTTTATCAATTTGTTGAGTAATGTTCTATTCTCGATTTCAGTTATTTAAACAGTTCATTTTCATTAATTAAGTCATTTTCCAATCAAATTGTAGAAAAATTAAGAACGTAACAAAGTCATTTTAGCACTAATATTGGATCACAGTATGGGCTATGAAGTGCTAACGAAAAATTCCATATTGAGAAAAGGTCATAAACATCTTAATTTGATTTTGTGACATTGTGTCAGAAAGACATTTGTAACTTGAAAGATGATAACATTCCATTTTTTAATTTTCTTCCAATTGACCAAGATCATCACTTAAATTTTGTATTAATTTATTCTTGGTTAACAAATTAAGCAATACAATGGCTACTATAATTAAGATAACAATGTGATGTCCCTTATCTCATCTTGTTTTTAAAACATTAATCTTTGAATATTGTATTTTATTTATTAATAACAATTCAATATAAACGTCTTTCTAATTTTTTAAAAGCATTGAAGGTATCGATTCATTTTTTCATGGTTTTGAATTTCACTTCTCTAATTCAATTGGATCAAACATTGTTCCTTTTTGTTTTATTAATACTTCCTTAATAGTAATTTCCCTCCCTCCTTTCTTTCTTTTTTCAAACTTCTTAATATATGTGATGAAGATTTAGACTTTGATTTCTAAGACATAAAATTCATCTTCTTTGTTAGCTAAAATTTTGTCAGAAGTTTATTCTAAAAATTTTACATCTTTTACCTAAAGCATTTGATACATTTTTTAAATCATTTGATAAGGAAAATTTTAACCATGACTTTATTGCAAAACCCTATAATGTTATATTTGTCAACTCATAAGAAAATTCTTCTTCATGTTTAATATGAAAGCTTCCAATGTTTCCATCCATGTTGAACATAGGATTATGGCAGTTTTTTAAGATACATATGTAATATTGAACAGTGTGAAAGTATATATTAAATGATATATTGTTTATTTTATGTCATTTTTTATTGAAAAAAGTACATATTTTCTGGTTCCCCTAGTCCATGGATTAATAATGTTGTGACCTAAATGTATTACAAATTTACTCTTTTCTAATTGCTCAAAATAATGCAAAGGGAAACTAACATTTTTGACCTAAAATTTGGTTGACCCAATTACAGATATTAACACAATACAATTACAATAAAGGTATCTAGGGGAATCCATTTGTACATTAAAACAACAATTTCATCAAATTGGAAAGGTTACTTGGTTGAACAAAAATGACAAAGCCAAAAAAAAGTTGAAATCATAGAATATTTAGCCTTCTTCATTAATAATTGATTAACAATAACAATGTTGATGTATTTGTCGTTGTCATTCACACACACATAGTGATGCAAACCCCTAAGTTTAATGCAATAGTACATATTGTATAAGTATCAATAAATATTTTATTTTTTATTTCTAAAATTCATATATTTCTTTGAAAAAACCCCATTGTATAAATGTCGATCAATCTTTTATTTTTCTTTTTTCTAAAATTCATATATTTTCTTTGAAAAAAACCCCTAAGTTTGAACCAGTAGCACCTATTGTATAAATGTCGATCAATCTTTTATTTCTTTTATTTCTAAAATTCAGTTTGTTTTTGTTAAAAACAAATTAAGATACCATCATTACATTTTTTTAGATATACCATCATTAAAAAAGCTTCCATATTCTTCACTAATAAATAAGCACACAAAATACAAAAGTCCTACATTAAATAATATAGTGTTTCCTCTTATTCTAGTAATTTTTAGAATTTAGATGCCCATGATATTGTAATTTTGAAATATTAAAATTGTTATCTTTCATATGAAAATGAATTCAACATTGTAATTTGAAATATTAAAATTGTTATTTCATATGAAAATGAATTCAACACCTTCAAAAAACCGCATTGTAATTTTAAAATATTAAAATTATTATCTTTCATATGAAAATGAATTCAACACTTTGAAAAAACCAAACCAGTACAACCTGATTTTACAATGTTAATGATTGATATGTACAATTCCATTAATCCAAATTTTGTAATTTTAAAATATTAAAATTATTATCTTTCATATGAAAATGTTGAAAAAACCAAACCAGTACAACCTGATTTTACAATGTTAATGATTGCTATGTACAATTCCATTAATCCAAATTATTTTTTGAAAAACATATATTTTAAAAGACCATATGACCAGAAAATGTCAAAATAGTGAACATTTAAACTACAACTTTCTGAAAACCGATTTATGTTCTGATGTAAATTTTTAAGGTTCTATTTAATTTAAAATAGTGAACTTATATAATTTCCCATTAGTTCAGAGTTGACTTCAGCATTACCACGCATGCTGCTAAATTAAGGATTTGCCAAGCTCTTCATCAATACAAGCCTCACATTCCAATGTACACATATTTTCAGAGAGCTATATTTTAATATTTTTTATCCCCATTCTGTGATTCCATGAGAGATCTCATAATCTCTACTCCCCAAATGTTCTTCGAGGGCAAATGGAAAGTTGAATTAGAATATGCACCTTTTCATATTTTCCATCTAATGTAAACATCGACATAAATACACTTTTTCATATACTTTAAATGTACATTTTTTAATATGATCTAATAGAAGTTTTCAAAAATATTGATGAATAGAAGTGCTTGTCGATTATATAGCGAAGTCATAATTATAATGAAATGGTTTCATAATCAAGGAATTGGTTCTAAATCAAATGAACCAATGCTAACACTCCAACAAAAATCTGAAACAGTAAGCATTAAATAATAAATATACCATTTTAATCCCGCACACAAATATTTGCCCCTAGAAGGGAAGAAAAAATGTAACAAAATTCTGCTTTTCAACAGAAGTGTATATGCTATCAATCATCTGTTTCAATTCTTTATTACATTGGCTTTCTCCAATTTTTGAAAAGAACAATTGTTTTTCCTTCTGCACGTTATAAATAATATTCCAAATACTTCTTTGCATAGAAAGTAGAACCTTACCTTCGAAGTAGTCCCAGTCAAAATAAAAAGATGATGATTTTCTAGATCAAGTAACCGTCCTTATACTTGTATCCCACAACCTTTCCACATGGTAGAACCCTTTGCCTCCCCCCACTAATTGTTGGTGAATGGGAATAAAACAGAACAAAACATTGAAAAAATAAATATGACAATTTGCTCATTAGAATAAGGTAGTGTCTATACATCCAAAATTCAAATCTTATGTTTTCCTATAAACATATATGTAAATTACATGTGTGCCCACAACTGCCTCTGCCCTCTTTAAAAAGCCACCAGAGAAACTCTGTAAGACTATCTTGAGAATAATGAACGAAGTGAAAAATGACACAAAATTACAAGAAAAAACAATTTTCTGTTTGGAAATCAAGACAAGTTAGCATGCTCTCTCGTATAATTAGTCTCAATGAACAGACTCAGATAAATGGAGATTAACTATAGTACCCTCTAAAATTTAATATTCACTCAAATGAAAGACGCTTCTCATAAGTTCGTAACACTCTGGCTAAGGGAAACCTTGATCACCATCCATAGGAACGTTGGGAGTTTCAACCTAGAGACCTTAAAAACTTGACAAAGAATTTTCAAACCACAGTATGTAGTGTTCTGTGAATTGAACAAAAAATGATTTAATCGATGTAAATATTTTAAAAGAAACTTCTTAAGACAAAGCACCCTAAGCAGCAATGATACCACTTTATGGAAGGAACAACTCTTGCGAATTGCCCAGATGGCTTTGTCCTGTGAAGAACTTACAATATTCTCCAATCTCAATAACTGAGGCATTAAATTCTCATGTAATGCCTATCAAGTAGTTTGCATGCCTTGGCCTGGAGAATTTACAAGGCCATGTTCCTCTGTGCATTTAACAAATCTTCTACACCGTAAGAAGCAAAAATAATGGCAGAAACAATGCAATGCAATCTGACTGGGAACTAAAGAATTACAATGGAAGATTAAACAAGAGAGGTAGACCCAATTACCATAATTTATTAGCTAGGCACATTACGAACAGATTTAAGATATAAGGGACTCCACTAGAAACCAATGACGGGTGGTTGAGCAATCTTCTATTGATGCTTGCTCCCATGTACCAATATCCTTAAGCTGATCTTCGTTTTGGTTGTGAATTGAAGAGGCACACTGCACCAACACTAATGTGCCATTAGAATGAGCATTTCAAAGGCTTACTGCAATATTCTTGGAGCAGATGAAACAAATCTTCATTGAGAGATGGACTCTAGATATCATATCATATCTAAAAGATATTAATAAGCTCCCAAAGTCATGCCACATTCTATCTGGTGTCTACTTTTTCAAATGTAAAATAGATGTTAGATGTAAATTCCTTATAGGTATAATCCATACCTACAGTCAAGTTGACTTCAATAACTGATATACACCACTGAATAAAAGTAGCAAAAACAAGCAAAAGATCAGGACCTTGTCAAACCTGGTAAACACAACATGTCCGGTCAGTCTGAGTTGCAACATTTTAAATATAACAAAACAATAAATGTTTTACTCAAAACAAGATTGTCTGAACTTCAATTTAAAATAAGTCAATGGGCCATCATTATGAAATTGACATACAAGTTTAGCACTGTCAAAAAAAAATAATAGTTGTTTTAGTTCTGCCACATGTGATCAAGAGGTTAAATGTTTTACGGCTTGTTTCTCAAACTTTAAAGTGCATCCCGGTTGTTGCAATGCTATTCTATCATTAATCTCCATAAGACAAAAGGTGATCCACGTTTTAAATTTAGAATTATAGGGACAATCTCACCAAGTTTTTTTAATATTTAGAATTATTATTTTGACTTATATCGATTGTTATATAATAACTCCCTCTTTCTGTTAGTTTTTGTAGCATCAGATGGTGTTGTGGTCTCGAAACCTTGTGGAGAGGCTATAACACGGGTTCTCTAAAACCCAAAAATTGTTTCTGGAAAATCCACCTAGAGACGCCTCAATTAAATTAATTGACCATAATTAAAAATTTCATAAAATCTAACTCAGAAAAAGTGGTTAATTAATAGGAATTAATTGAGAAAGGAGTCAATTATCTAAAAATTCACAGAGATTGACTTACACAATCTCAACCATTGATTAAGTTTTAATCTTGGTTGTTGAAGTCCAAACTGGAGATTATAAGAAGAGGTTGATGGGAAGATGGAGAACACAGATTGCAGATACTTGGTGATCTAGATAGTTCAATACTCCAGTGCAGGTGATTAGCATAAGAGATCAAGTAGCAAGTGTCATGAGGGGCAGAGACAGTGATCCGGAAGAAGATTTCCACTTCCGGAGAGGTAGCAACAAGTGACAAATATTCCACGGTGAAGCTAGCCCAAAACAACCGCAAGGGTCGTGCGGATTTTTCTGAGGGGTCACAGTTAGGGTCGTGTGTGTTTTCCCAGTACGGCCACGAGGATCGCGCAAGTTTTCCTAGCTCAACCGTGTGGATCGCTAAAAGCATAAACAACCTGCACAGGGATTGGACGACCAGTTTTCAGAGGGAGACAGGTCGGGGTTTGTTTGTGGAGGGAGAGAATTTTCTCTCCAAATTATTTTGTCAGATTCTTGCTGATTGGATAGCCAGCTGGGCTTCAAAGATTATACTCAGAATTCATTGTTGCATAATAAAATAAACCCTCAACTGCTGCACCGATTTTACCACATTGGATTTTCCGAAAGCATTTGTCCAAAAATAATGGTGTCAATATTTTTGTGTCCTAGGATTTCCCAGTTCCTATTTTTGCTTCCACAATTAATTTTTATGGTAAAGAAATTGCAGTGTGAATATTTAGTTGTGTTGTTGTAAACAAAATAAACTGCATAATTAATTTATCGGTTACAAGAAATATTTTAGTTGCTTCATTTCAAGGAATTTTCACATTGCAACAGAGCATATTTGACAGATAAGAAGCTCGGAGGGGAAGGGAGCCGTGCGGGTTAGCTCAGGACAGTTGCGAGAACCTCGCAACATTTCCCTGTGCAGTCGCGTGGATTGTGCAAGTATAGACTGGACAACCGCAAGTGCAACACGGGGAGCAACAACTGAGATTAAGCAGATTTTCTTCTCTGGGTACAGAGTGTTTTGCAGCAGTTTGCTAGAGCAAATTCAGCGTCGAGTGGAAGAGAAAGTGCACATAGAAGGAATTTTTCTCAGAGGGTTTCTAGTTCAGAAAACCAATATTTCTAGTTGCAGCAGGCAATAGCAGCAGCCACATTTTCTCACTCCAAAAGGGAGTGTGAATAGCAGAGCTAGCAAGCGAGCAAGAGAAATAGGGAGATTTCAACTTCGGGTAGAGTTTTTTGCATAGATGGCCACAATCGAGCTTAGAGATTGGGACAGATTGGACAGTACCTCCAACTATGTCATTTGGAAGGCCAAGATGTCCTTTCTCCTTTATGAGCATGGTTTGAAGACCTATGCAGAGAACGTTGTGGCAAAACCTACTGATGCAGATCAGCTGAAAGAATTCAAGAAGGAGATGGCCAGGATGAAGCGGATGATCCTGGATGGAGTCCGGGACCATATAGTCTCACATATATCAACCAAGAATACAACCAAAGAGATGTGGGATGCTCTCGCAAGGCTATACCAGAATTCTTCCGAGCAATGGAAGATGTTCTTGAAAGAGAAGCTGAGAAACATCAAGATGCATAAGGGTGAAGGAATTGATCCCTTTCTCACCAAAATTCGAGATGAGCTGGCAATGATAGGAGAGGCGCCTCAAGATTCAGAGATTGTGTGTTTGGCCCTGATCAGTGTCTCAGAGGATTGGGAAATCCTCGTCCAAGGTATTTTCAGACGAAATATACTACCTAGGTGGGACAAGATGTGGTCAGACTTGCCGCAGGAGGAGATGAGGCGAGCACTTGTGAAGACCTCCATCAGCGACAGAAGCAGCAAGGGATCAAAAGGTGTGAAGGAGGAAGATAACGTAGCCCTTGTATCAAAGGGTCCCAACAGGGACAAGGTTTGCAGAGGGAGAAGAAGAAAAAGAAGAATCTATCTAAGGTCAAGTGTTTAGGTGTGGCGAGTTTGGCGACTACAGTACTCAATGTCCTCAACGGAAGAAGGACAAGCAAGAGAAGCGGGATCAGGCGGTAGCATCCGCAGAGATAGACAAGTTGTCCTCCAGGCTAGAGGAAGACTTGGCCATGTTTGCAGTTATACCTCCAGGAGTGAGGTGGGGCGATATGGAACTTTAGTCCCAAAGCTACGCAAAGATTTGGGAAGGGTCCATTGAGGTTTGCATCGAATGGTGTTTGCCTCATGGATTATTACCTTGCTACAGAGGCCCACAGTATTCAGTAGTAGGAGGATCAATGTCAATTGATGCAATCAGTTCCAGAGTGACAGTTGTTGACTAGTTGTAGTCAAATGTTGAGAAGCACAGAGCAGTGTTGATAGCAGTGGAGGAGGCTCAGTAGCAACGTCAGCAACAACGCAGATTTCTCAGTAGACAATGCAAAGGCTAGTAGTAGTCAGAGACTTAGAGACAGTTGCAGCACAGAGACACAAATGATTTAGTATTTTGGATGCTTCTCAGTTGCAGTGGTTGCAGTAGTAGCAGCAACAGTCGAGAGGGAGTTGAGTGTTGATTTTTGGTAGCATCGGATGTGTTGTAACCTCAAGAATTTGCAAAGAGGCTAGGACATATGCATTCTACAAAACCTAGAAATCGTTTTGGGAAATTCCACCGAGAGACGGTTTGATTAAAATAATTAATTACTTTTAATCTAAGTCACCGAATACTCCTAAAATGCCATCGAATCCCCGAATCCCCGTATCGGACACCTACCTGTACCGGATTCGGCCCCAATTCAAAGGATACGGCGTATCCGTACGGGGTACGGTCGGGATACGGCGTGTCCGAAAAGGGACACGCCGTATCCCGACCGTACCCCGTTGAATACGCTGTATCCCGTACAGCCGGGTACGGCCGGACCCACGGCAAGCAAAATCGCGCTAATTTTTTTTATAAAGTGCGGTTTTTCCTCTTTATTTTGTCATCCATTTCATTTGTGAAGTGAGAAGGAGAGCTAGTGTGAGCAAGGAGAAAGGGAGTTCTTTCGAAGAGATTCGAGCATCCGGTAAGTGCATTGTCCCTCTATATTTTGCAGTTAGTTTGTTGTTAGTGTTTGCATGTGCATATGTTTTATATATTTAGTTGTTTTTGTTTATTTTTTACAGTATTCATGGCTCAATCAAAGGCAGCAAGACAAGGGCAAAGAAAGGGGAAGAATGTCTCCATTGGAGATGCCCCTCCTGTCCCTCTTTCATCAGGGTCTGCAAGTATTCCATCCATTGGAAGTGGGGTTGCAACAATAGCTTCAAATGTGCAGGGAAAACAAATTGTTGACCCCAAATACCCATTGTGGAAATATGCGACAAGAGAGGAAGGGGCAGCAAAAAAGGGAGGAGGAAATTGTTCATGGAAATGCAATTTTTCCACTGGCAGGGGGCGATTTGGAGGCTATGATTTGATTCGAGACAGGGGGGCTAAGAAGCCCCATTCTTGGTGGGCAACTCATGGGGCAGTAAGCCCTCCTCTACAGCAGTTAGCCATGAGGCTCCTCTCTCAGGTGACTTCATCCTCTTCTTGCGAGAGGAATTGGAGCACATATGGGAATTTGTATAGTGTGAAGAGGAGCAGGCTTGAGCAGTCCAAGGCAGAGACAATGGTGTATGTGCACACCAACCTTCGTCTCATCTACAGGCAGAGGGAGGAGTGGTTGAAGGGAAAGACAAAGATGTGGGATGTATTTCCTAATGATATGGGTCTGGACAGCACTGTTGAGTTGGCATTGGCCAACTTGGATCTCAATGCGCCAGTGCTAGAGCCTATCACATTTGATGATGGATTAGAGGGGTCATCCTCCACACCAGCAGATGCAGAGATGATAGAGGAGGAGGATGCATCAGAGGCAGAGGAGAGCAGTGGTGAGCATGATGATCAGGATGAGGACAGTGATGTTGATTATGAGGATTGATGACTCTGACTCATTGAGGCTTTAGGCTTGTAGTCTTGTAGACTGTAGTTGCTTTTGTATTTTCTATTTCTATTTGCCATTGGCAGTGTTCTTATGTAACACATTTTGATTCTGATGACTTAATGAAAAAACTACAGTATCTTACTATCTTCAATCTTGTCTTTCCGAGTAAATTTGACGATTGTATCATGTATGGTGTATCAATGTATCATTGTAATTTGTATTATAGTATCAATGATGATGTATGACTCATGAGTATCTAATATCTATGTTTGAATCAATGAATTTTGTATGAATTTGTGCAAAAAATATCTAATTTTTAATATATATATATATATATATATATATATATTTAATAAAATAATATATAACGTAACGTATCCCAGAAGTATCCTGTTCCGGGGTCACCGTACCCGTATCCGATTCTTCGAATCCCGGTAGCCCCGTATCGGGTGACTTAGCTTTTAATGGATGCCTATGTCTAAACTTAGGAAATTAAAATAATTGAAGGGTATTAATTAAACTTGGTGTGAATCTTTTAGAAAAAGATGGAGATCGAGTCAAGAAGATTTAAGCCATTGATTAGGATCTAATCTGGGCCATTGAAAGTTCAATGAAAAGATTATAAGAAGGAGCTCGATGAGCACTTGGAGAACACACCAGGAAAATACTTAAATGCCCAAGAAGATTGATTTTCTCACTGGTTGAAGTTTGGCAAGAGAAAATCGAATCAGAAGGTGAGTTGCAGGTGAGAGAGAAAGGGTATCGGTAATAGTCAAGAGTGCGGGAACCGGCAAGAAGAGGCAGTGCAGAAGAGGGATGCAGATCACCAACGCAGAGGCAGTGACACAAGCACTGCGCAATCACTGCGTAGAGAGTGACGCATTGGGGCTTGCATGAGGGCAGCGGGTCCTCTCAGGGGTCAGAAATTCACTGTGGAGCGTGAAATTTTTGTTTGTAAATTTCTCTCAGTGATTCTTCTTCTACTCTACTACCCATATATTGTACATGAGATTTTTGTTGAAGATTAATAAAAGAAACCCTCATCTGTTGCACCAGTTTTCCCGCATTGGGTTTTTCCGGGGACAATTGTCCAAAAATAACTGTCATTGTGTTTATTGTTGTGCTAGTATTTTCCTTACATTTATTTTCCGCAGTAATTGATTTGTGAAGATTGCAGTATATGTAGTTCGATATTTGCCGTAGATAACTACAAATTATTTGTTTTGGTAATTTAACAAATAGAAGAAATATTATCAATTGTTGCAGAAGGATTCAGAATTTCCAAATTTTCACATGGTATAAGAGCACAGGCAGAAGGCAGGAGAAATCTAGAGCAAACGAAAAAGGGAGCACTGTAGCACTATGTGAGCAGTTGCTCAAAGTCCCCATAAGGTTGCGCAGTCCTTTGGGCCAGGAAGGCAAGATTTCTAAGAAGAGCTAATTCTCCGAGTCACTCGAAAGAGAATCAAACTCAAGATCAAAGGGTTGTTAGAGTCAGAAGGAGCAGTTGTGTTTCTTTTGCAGAGCAGTTGCAAGATCAGTGTTGTGAAGGAGGATAGCACAAATCAATATGGATAGTCAAGATGTTTCAGAATTATCTTCCAGATTGGAAGAATAATTCACATGTTTGTCAAGTTCGACATCAGCAAGTGTTTGGTATATTGATAGTAGGGCTTCAGCTCAGATGACTGGAGTACAAAAATACTTCTCGAGCTATCAAGAAGAGCAGATGGACTTCCATATCACTATGGGAAACAGAACTAAGTGTACTCCAGTAGGGAGAGGTACCATAGCGTTTCAAAAAGAAGCACGAACCAGCATCAGAGCCACTAATGTGTTGCATGTGTCGGAAGTAGGAATGAATCTGATTTCATTGTCCCAGTTACAGGACAAGTGGTACGATGTATACTTCATCGGAAGGAAAGTATATGTCAAACATCCCAGTTGGAAGAAGATGAGACAAATTGGAGCTCGAAGCAACAGGTTGTATAGATTGCAGCTTGAGTCTCCAATGGCACTGATAGGCAGTAATCATAACAGTGAAAAGGCATTGAACGAACTATGGCACAAGAGAATGGGACACTTACACCATGGAGCACTTAAGTGCTCAGAGAGACTGTGACAGGATTTCTAGTCCTCAGTACTGAGCATGATAATGTTTGCAGAGGATGCGTACTAGGGTAGTACGTCAAGGCAACTTTTCCCGGAAGTGACAACAAAGCAAGAGGCGTATTGGGATTAATACACTCGGATATTTGTGGCCCAATGTCCACCAAAGCTCTTAGCAATGGCAAGTACTTTGTCACCTTTATTGATGATCACTCTAGAAAAACCTGGATCTATTTCTTAAATACCAAGGATGAGGTCTTTGATCGGTTCAGAGAGTTCAAGGCTCTCGTAGAAAACATGACAGGGAAAAAGATAAAAGTATTGCGTTCAGATAATGGTGGAGAATATACGGATAAAGACTTCACAGATTTATGCGCAAAGGAGGGCATCAAAAGGGAGTGGACAGCTTCATATAATCCACAACAAAATGGAGTACCGATGCGGAAGAATAGAACAATCATCGGGGCAACAAAGGCTATGTTATATAACTAGGACCTGCCTAGATTCTTATGGGCAGAGGCATGCAACACAACAGTGTATATTCAGAACAAAACTCCTCACAGAGCATTGGGGAAGAAAACGCCTAAAGGAATCTCACATAGAAAAAGTCGGAGATAACATCAAGGGAATTTTGAGGTCTAAAATGGGCCTCCTAAGGAAATTATAAAATAATAGTGGAAATAATAAAATAAGATTTGATTACATCATCAAATTTTAGAGGAAAAAAAGAATAAACTACTTTTTCAACTCGTATTTTCAACTTATCTCCCAAAGTGTTTACTCAAATTTCAAGCGGGAGTACTCGTTAGATGCAAAATTTAATTCTTCATCCAAGGAGTACCCATGTTGCATACTTTCGATGGGTCCTGCTACAAGAAAAATGAGAAATACATGAAAAATGTAATTGTAATCACGTTTTTTATGCATTTCTCATTTTTCTTGTAGCAGGGTCCATCGAAAGTATGAAACATGGGTACTCCTTGGATGAGGAATTAAATTTCGCATCCAACAAGTACTCCCGCTCAAAATTTGAGTAAAAACTTTGGGAAATAAGTTGAAATAGTAGTTTTATTATTTTATTATTTTTTAATATTTTTACCCTTTTAATTAAAAAATGGTGAATCATCCCCCATGGTTGACATCATCATCTTGAATCCTATTGGTTCTCATAAAGTTTATTTTTGTTGTACATTTTTCTTAGGAGGCCCATTTTCGACCTCAAAATTCCCCTAATGGTCATCTCAAGATATTTGAGAGTGTCGCATATTATCGCATTCCAGACGAGAAGCGTAGCAAGCTGGATCAGACTACAGACAAGGGGAACCTTGTAAGATATAAGCAGACCTCAAAAGCATATAGGATCTACATTCCTAACAACAGGGAAATTGTAGTAAGGCGAGATGTAAATTTCATCGAAGATAGAGCTTTCAGGAAATCTTGAGAGATGCCAACAGGAGATCAGTCAGTAGATGTTCCATTAGTCCAACAACAGTAGGGATAGCAGGGAGGACAAGTAGGAAGACCGACACCATGATCGAGTACAGTGACCAGCACCAGTATTTCTTCAGGAGTAGGAGATCCAGGTAGTTATCAGTAGATGGAACAACATGAACAGGAGAAGGATTTGATTGAGCCTCCCACCACCAGTGGTAGAACCAGTAGGGAAGTACGCCAAACGTCGAGGGACGCAGAGGAGTTTGTCGAAGCTCCTAGAACCGACAAGAGGCAGCATAGATAACTTGACAGATACCAAGCCTTGGTAGCACAGGTTGAAGAACCCTCCAGTTTTTAGGAAGTCGTACAGCACCAAGTGTGGGTGGATGCCATGGTAGAAGAATATTGTTCTATCATGACTAATGATGTATGGGAAGTGGCACCTAGACTAGAGAATAGATCAATTGTAGGATCAAGGTGGATCTACAAGATCAAGTATGCTGCAGATGGCAGTGTAGAGAAGTATAAGACTAGGTTCGTGGCAAAGGGATACGCACGGAAGGAAGAGATAGACTATGAGGAGACCTTCGCCCCAGTAGCTAGATATACCTCTATCAAATCTGTTATATCCCTAGCAGCTCAGATGGGATGGGAGATTCACTAGATGGATTTCAAGACAGCATTCCTGAACGGGATGATAGAAGAAGAAGTGTATATAGAACAGCCTGAAGGCTTCGAGATTCATGAGAAGAGAACTCATGTATGCAGGTTAAAGAAAGTATTGTATGGGCTCAAGCATGCACCCAGTGCATGGTATGGTCGGATTGATAGTTACTTGCAGTAGTTGGGATTCATCAAGAGTCATGTCGATCCCAATCTCTACTATCTGATGGTTGAGAATGAGCTGCTTATTCTGGTATTATATGCAGATGACTTGTTTTTAACAAGGTCATCAAGGCTCATAAAGGACTGCAAGAAGAACCATGAAGCAGAATTTGACATGAAGGATTTGGGGTTGATACATTATTTTCTAGGGTTGGAAGTTTGGCAAAAAAATAGGGAGATCTTCCTTGGGCAAGGAAGATATGCAACAGAGATTTTGAAGAGATTCAGAATGCAGGATTTTTGAATCATGGCAACGCCTATGATCACCAACTGGAAGAAAATAGATGCATCATAAGACAAGAAAGTGGACCCCACCTTGTACAGACAGCTCATTAGGTCGCTCATGTATCTTGTCAATTGTTATATAAAAATTAATTATAACAAAACTGTAATTATATTAGGCTTTATTAGGCAATGGGCATGATCAAAGATCATGCCCATTCACCAAGAGACACCCCAAGGCTGTATTTAAGCCAGGACCTCTCTCATTCTATAATCATCAATCAATTATTTATAAATAAATTTAATATGGATTTCCATTTTCTGAGTTAAACACTCCATCAACACCAAGCCAGACATTTGTTTCGCTGTCAACACCCTTAGTCAGTTCATGGTGGAACCAAAAAGGGTACATTGGGCAGTGGCAAGGCACATTCTTAGATATGTGCGTGGGAAAGTCGGATATGGGTTGAAATACACTCAAGGAGATAACATCAGATTAAGCGGATTCACAGATGCAGATTGGGCAGGTAGTTCGATAGACCAGAAAAGTACCTCCAGGTACTGCTTCAGAGTTGGATCAGCAACGATCTCTTGGTGTAGCAGGAAGCAGAAGTCGGTAAATATATGGTAGTCAGCAAAGCAACGTGCGAAGCTATATGGCTTAGGAAGCTGCTTGTGAGTTTGTTCAGGAAGGGGATGGGAGTGACCAGTGCTTACTACAATAATCAGAGTTGTATCAAACTCTCTGAGAATCCAATATTTCATGATAGGTCGAGACTCGAAGCACATTGATATCCGATGTCACTTTATCAGAGACTATGTTCAGCATGGGGTTGTATAACTGCAGTATGTCCCCACAGGAGATCAGATAGCAGACGTACCCACGAAGGCTCTTGGTAGAGCTAAGTTCATCCAGTTCACGGAGTAGACGGGTATGGGAGAGAACCCGTTTCAGTAGCAGAAACAGATGGTTTCTTAGTTGCACAACAGCAAATGAGAGGGAGTTACAGTACAGATGCAATAGTTGGTAGCAGTATGCAGAGTCAGCAGTAGCACAAATGCAAAAGTTGCGCAGTAGTTGGTGGGCAGTGATGTCAGACATAAACAGTGCAGAGGGAGATGACACAGAGTTAGGGTGATGCTTCAGCAGGTTGCATTACTAGAGCACATTTCTCGCTAAGAGGAAGTGTTGATTTCTGGTAGCACAAGATGTGCTCTAGCCTCAAGAATTTGCAGGGAGGTTAGGACATATGCATTCTCCAAAACCCAGAAATCGTTTTGGGAAATTCCACCCGGAGACAGTGTAATTAAAATAATTAATTATTTTTAATGGATGCCTAAGTCTAAACTTAGGAAATTAAAATAATTAAAGGGTATTATTTAAACTCGATGTGAATATTCTAGAAAAAGACGGAGATCTAGTCAAGAAGATCTGAGCCATTGATTAGGATTTAATCTGGGCCGTTGAAAGTTCAACGAGGAGATTATAAGAAGGTGCTTGATGGGCACTTGGAAAACACACCAGGCAGAAACTCAGTTGCCCAAGCAGATCGATTTTCTCACTGGTTGAAGTTCGGAAAGAGAAAATCGAATCAGAGGGTGAGTTGCAGGTGAAAGAAAGAGTGTATCAGCAATAGTCGAGAGTGCAGGAAACAGTAGGAAGAGGCAACGCAGAAGACGGAAGCAGATCACTAGCACAGAGGCAGTGACGCAGGCATTGCGCAATCACTACACAAAGAGTGACGCGTGACGGCAGCAGGTCCTCTCAGGCGTCAGAAATTCACTATGGAGCGTGAGAAATTTCTCCCAGCGATTCTTCTTCTATTCTGCTACCCGTATATTGTACATGAGATTTCTGCTGAAGATTAATAAAAGAAACCCTCATCTGCTACACCGGTTTTCCCGCATTGGGTTTTTCCGCAAACAATTGTCCAAAAATAACTATGTCATTGTGTGTATTGTTGTGCTAGTATTTTCCTTGCATTTATTTTTCGCAGTAATTGATTTTTGAAGGGTGCAATGTATGTATTTTGATATTTATCGTAGATAACTGCAAAGAATTTGTTTCATTAATTTAACAAATAAAAGAAATATTATTAGTTGTTGCAGAAGGATTCGGAATTTCCGAATTTTCACATTGAGTTGCAGTGCAGAAACAAAGTTGGCAGCAGTACAAGATGTACAGTGCAGTGTTATCAGCAGCACAGATGCAGCAATCTAGTTCAGCTACAGTTAGCGACATATGAATCAAAGTTAGCGCAGTAGTTTGTGGGCAGTGGCATGAAGCTACAGTTGTCAGACATTAGCAGCGTGGTTGGAGGATGTTGCAGAGACAAGGTGTCGCAACTATTGTGTACAACTAGTAGGAAAGAACACCTTCCTCGCTAAGGGAAGGTGTTAGTTTTTGTAGCATCGAATGGTGTTTTGGTCTCGAAACCTTATGGAGAGGCTAAAACACAGAAGTTCTCCAAAACCTAGGAATCGTTTCTGGAAATTCCACCTATAGCGATGGCTCAATTAAATTAATTGACCGTAATTAAAAAATTTCTAAGTCTAACTTAGGAAAAGTGGTTAATTAATAGGAATCTATGTTGTAGGAAACGCCTAAAAAGTTGGCGTACAGGTACCGGAGACATCCTGAAATGCTGAAACAGTCTTGAAACGCAGTCAAAACGCCATTGGTCGTACCGTATGGTGTTTCGAGATTTCGAAACGCCGTACCGTACGGCCAACGGCATTTTGTCCGCTACAGGCCGCATTTCCGGCAGACCCAAAAAAAAAAAAAAAAAAGAAGGCAATTTTTTTTTTTTACCTTTTTCGGCCAACTCAAGTGGTGAAGAAGGGTGTGGGCCCCTTCTAACATCTAAATATCCAGATTTAGAGCTCTTTCTTTCTTCTCTTGATATTTTTGCAAATGGTCGTGCAAGTGCAACTAGAAGTACTAGTAGCCTCTTCTATTGAACAAGCATCTTGTCCTATCTTTACTGATGAGGATGAGTTTTATTAGAATGATATGTTAATGTAGCCATAATTGTCTTTAGCGCATGTTTTATTTCAGTTTTGGCACATATAACCCCACATATAAAGGCTGATTTTGGAGCCTTGGATTTAAAGCCTTATCTATAAAGGCTAATTTTCTATATTCGCATCATGTAATCATATGTTGGAGTTAATATAAATTTGGATTTCCTTCTAAAATGTCATTTTTATGTCTCATTCTTTCTTTCCTTGGAAAATAATGTGTTTATTTAATATATATATCATAGTATTAAAAACCGGTCAGGTCAAACCAGCCAGTCAAAATCGATCAAAAAACCTGGTTTGAACCCCTCTTTCTCACAATTTCCCAGTCAAATCGTTATTGACCGGCCAATTAAGGACGGAACCGGCCGATTAAGGACGGAACAGGCCGGTTTAGGGATAAACCGACCGGTCCTGTCCTTAACCGATCGGTCAGCTGCCAAGGCCGCAAACGGGCCCACGCACAGAGTTTTCGCTGGTTTAGGGTTGTTTTGGCTAGTTTAGGGTTGTTTCCCTCCGAAAACACCCTCTCCAATCCATTATAAGTAGGGGCAGTCTCTCATTTGTCTCACACCATCTCATTTGGAGCTTTTGTGAGTTTGATTGAGAGCTTGGAGAGTGTTGAGTTTTTGCTGGAGTAGTGGAACAACATAGAGTTTGAGCTAAGTAATAGCCATCATGCCTTCAAAAGCCAAGGATATTACATGGGCTCATTGTGATATGATTGATGGAAAAATGATCTGCAAATATTGCCAAAAATCTATTGTAGGAGGGGGTATTTACAGGTTCAAGCAACACTTGGCTAGGATAGGAGGCCATGTAAAGCCATGTGGAGCACCAAATGAAGTAATAGGGCATATTAGGGCAGAATACCTTCAGAAGTTTGAGACTCAAGTCACTGAACCAATAGAGAAGTTTGTGACTTGAGCAATTGCAAAGTTTGGCAATCGAGACTCAACCAACTGAGTTTGATCATGATGAGAAGTTTCAAGTGATAATGTTGATCACTAATTAGTAATATCATATATGTAGATTTGTAGTAGACTGTAGGCCAATGGCCTCATAGCTTGTAGCATTGTTTTTGGACTTTATGGGCCATTTGGAAATTGGAGCCTCATTGCTTATCTATTTTTTCGATGATATGTATTGCACTTAATGCCATTTGGATATATTCACCTTTACATGGTATATAAATGAGCAAACTTTGCATATTTTGTCTCTATGTGCTTGGAATCATGGTTGTCAATCTTTAAAATAGTTTTTTATTAAAAAATAATTATTTAATGTATTTTTTTAAAACCAGTTCGTTTAGACCTAACTGGTACCAGTTAGACAGGTTCCAGTCAGAAACCCAGTTCATTAGATCCACTGATCCGATCATCGGTTCCGGTTTTAATACTATGATATATATATATGGCGTTTCGGCCATGTTTCCATTTTCCAAGGGTCGCGTTCTCAGTCCTCCCCGTCGAAAACTTCTGGACGTTTCGGCATTTCATGCAACTTAGATAGGAATTAATTAAGCAATGTGTGAATTATCTAGAAACTCACATGGATCAACTTAGACATAATCTCAACCATTGATTAAGATTTAATCTTGGTCGTTGGGGTCCAATTGGAGATTATAAGAGGTCGATGTAGATGGAGAACACACATTGCAGATACTCAATGATCTAGACAGTTCGATACTCCAGTGTAGGGGATTAGCAAGAGAGATCGAGTAACAAGTTTCAAGAGTGTCAGGGACAGTGATCCGAAGGAAGATTTTCACTTCCAGAGAGGCAATGCGAGTGACAAAAATATTCCACGATGACGCTAGCCCAGAATAGCAGCAAGGGTCGTGCGGGTTTTTCTAACGGGTAGCAGTTAGGGTCACGCGGGTTTTCCCAGAACAGCCACGAGGATCGCGCAGGTTTTCCTAGCTGATCCGCATAGATTGGTAGAAGCAGAAACGACTTGCGCAAGGGTTGGACGACTAGTTTTTAGAGGGAGATAGAGCTCGGGGTTTGTTTATGTAGAGAGAGAATTTTCTCTCCAAATATTTTTGTCAAATTGTTGTTGATTGGATAGTCAGTGAGGTCTCCAAAGATTGTTCTTAGAATTCACTATTGCATAATAAAATAAACCCTCCGCTGCTACACCGGTTTTTCCAAGGACATTTGTCCAAAAATAATAGTGTCAATATTTTTCTGTGTGCACTAGCATTTCTCAGTTCCTATTTTTGCTTCCACACTTAATTTTTATGGTGAAGAAATTGCAGTGTGAATATTTCCTTATTTTGTTGTAAACAAAATAAATGCATATTTAATTTATCAGTTAGAAGAAATATTTCAAGTTGCTACATTTCAAGGGATTTTCACACTTTCTTGAGTGGCTTCAACCTAAGTGAAAGGATCACCCATAAGTTTAGTAGACATTGCTTAAGAGTGTTGAAAAAGTAGCGATGGAAGGTCTTATGGCTTGTGCCTTAGCCAATGAAGACCATGAATTTGTCTTTCTCTAGCATGAGTGTGAGTTCGTGAGATAGACTTCAATTACGATGAGTTAATTTCCAGTTTGTTGATTTATTGGGTAGCATCGGATGTGCACTAACTTCGAAACTTTGTGGAGGGGCTAGAACACATGAGATCTCCAAGACCCGAAAATCGTTTGGAGAAATTTCACCTGGAGCCTAAGTTATTCCAATAATTAATTATTTTAACGGAGACCCTAAGTCCAACTTAGGGAAATTAAATAATTAAAGGGAATTAATTTAAACATGTGGGTGAGAATGTTCTAAGTGACAAGGATCAAGTCTTTTCTAATCTTAGTCGTACATTAGAGAATAGATCATAGTCGTTGATTGTTCAACGAGAAAAGTATTAGAGGAAGGCTTGGGGTCAGTTGGAAAAGATACACAAAGCGGTAGCACTTGAGCTAAGTCGAAATTCTGGGGCGCGGTTTGCTAAGAATTTTCGAGTGAGCTTGCAGTGCAACGAGGGGCAAATCAGCAGAGGGATTTCAATTCCGAGGCCGAGAATACAATTGCAGAGAGGCAGATCCGTGACGCAGAGGCAGCACAATCCAGGAGGGGTGACGCAAAGGAAGCGTAGGCCCAGCAGGGGTGACACAAACCCAGCCAAGCTCACGCAGAGCTAGCGCAGAGGCTGACACAATCACAGATCGGTGACGCAGGCCAGGAGGGGTTGACGCAGAGCCAGAGGCTGCAACGCTGGGGTTTCAGTGGGCTAGAAAGGACTCGTATTCAGCAAATCTAGAAGGGGTGACGTAGTGACTGCGTAGGCACCTGTGGGGTTTCTCATCCTCAGCTGCATCAACCATATTTTTTGTCTCCTGAGATAGAGGTACATCTGTCGAGATTTCTCTGTTGGGTAAACCACTACTGGTGCCCTTGTTTGTATTCAAAATTCTGCATAATAATAAAACCCTCAAGAGTTGTTGCATCGGTTTTCTCGCAATGGGTTTTTCCGGGAACATTTGTCCGAAAAATATTATGTCCTTTGTCATGTGTGCTTAATTCTTCAGTACTTGATCGGTATGTATGTGTAGATTTGCAATGTGTTTACTTCATTGTTTTTTGAATATTTCTGAAAATAACTTGTAAATGTAAAAACGCTAGGAGAAGTAAACCAGATTTCTGCAGTAGAAATTTTTGTTAAGTAGATTCAAGAATTTTCACATGGTATCAGAGCTATTGTGGATTAGGGGGAGCTGAAGCCATCAGCGAAGCGACGAAGTTTTTGCTGCAAGAAGGCGGCTGAGACAGCACAGATCTAGAAAAAGGCAGCGCAGCACCATAGGGGCATCGCAGACCCAACAGGGGTGACGCAAAGCCTGTCTAGCTCACGCAGAGCTGACGCAGGCCCAGAAGGGTGACGTTGAGCCTGTCTAGCTCACGCAAAGTTGACACAGGCCCAAGAGGGTGACGCAGTCCGAGAGGGAGTGACACTGTGCCAATTGTTGTGGTTGGAGGTGCAGTTTTTGTTCTTCTAAGTTAGTTGTGGGGCATTGTTTCTGTCGGTGCAAAACAGTGTCTAGCAGGGTTGACAAAGTAAGGGGAAATAGTTCCTCAGCAGACTTTCTAGCCAAGAAGTCTGAATTCCGAATAACGGAGTGATTGGAGAGGGTTGATTCGATAGAATTGGTGGAGGATTTCTGGGAAGGAAATCACTAGTCAGGGAGAGCGTATTCTCTAGAGGGTTTCTATCACAAAGAAACCCAGATCTGGTCTCTTGCTAAGAGCAGCAGAAGAAGAAGGGAGAAGTGCATCTGTTTCGACATTTTGAGCAGAGATGGCCTCGCATGATTGAGGGATCAGGACAGGTTAGATGGTGCATCTAACTTCGTCATCTGGAAAGCTAGAATCTTGTCAGTCCTTGATGAATATCGTATCAAAGATCATGCCGAGAAGGTTGAAGCCGTTCCGGTCGATGTTGATCCATTAAAGAAGTATGATGAAAATCAAGCACGGGCTAAGCGCTTGATTATGGATGGAGTGAAGGATCATGTGGTCCCACATATTGCCGAGAAGAACACGACAAATGACATGTGGACAACATTGATGAAGTTGTATCAAGGCACCTCCGTCCAGAGGAAGATGGTTCTGGAAAATCAGCGGCGACTATTTCAGATGCACAAGGGAGAGGAAATTGACCCCTTCCTCAATAGATTCAAGGCAATTCAAGATCAACTTGTTGCTATGATGGAAACTCCTGATCATGGTCTTATGGTGAGGATTGCCCTGAATGCAGTCACCGATGATTGGGAGACCTTTGTCGAAAGTATTTTGGGCAGAGCACAACTTCCAAATTGGGAGGACATGTGGGCAACTCTTCGTCAACAAGAGATCAGGAGAATGTCCAAGATGGGTAGCAGCAACGAAGGAGCCAAGATCAAGAAGGAGGAGGAGGAAGATGTGGCTCTCGCATCTAAGGGACAACAGCAACAGCAAGGGAAGAAGAAAAAGAACCTCTCAAAGGTCTGGTGCTTCAGATGTGGCGAATTGGAACATTTCGCCAATACTTGTCCTCAGAAGAAGAAGGGCAAGGAAGATTCAGATTCTAAGGTTGCGGCAGCCAAAGGGGATGATGGCAGCGATGATGACGTGGCTATGAGTGCTCATGTGCCTCAAGAGAAGAGGTGGGGCGACATAGATCTGTAGATTGAACTACAAATGGTGGCGGGGCATGACCCTTGAGGTGCCCAAACTCTTGGATCACATACGAGCTACGGGAGCCCTTAATGACAGTAGTAGGATGACCGGAGCCAGTTGCTGCAGAGGATTATGGAGGCACAGTGGCAGTGAGGACGCTAAAGACTGGAGCAGCGCAGGACAGAGGCAACAGCAGCGCAGAGGCTGAGGGGATTCCAGCAGCGCAGAGGGGCAGTGTAGAGCAACAACAGCGCAGAGCTTCAGAGAGTTAGTGCAGTTCAGTAGCAAAGGGTGCTTCGGTATCGAGATGTAGACAAACAGATTTGTCTGTCAGGATTTTGGGTGATGTCCTTCAGTGGCTTACTTCACAGCAACTGAGTTGCAGTGCAGTAGTTAGCAATCGCAGTGCTATGGGCAGCATGATACAGCATTTGAGAGGGAGCTACAGCACAAATGAGGCAGTGATTGTGGCAGAGTCATGGGCAGCAGTACAAAAGGCAGCAGCGCAATGGATGAGGGGCAGCGGGCCGAGCATCATCAGCGCAGGGGACCGATGCCATGGATCAAAGTAACGCTTCTGGAGTGAAGTGTTGCTAGAGCACATTCCTCGCTAAGAGGGAGTGTTGATTTTTTGTGTAGCATCGGATGTGCTCTAGCTCTAAAACTTTGTGGAGGGGCACACATGAGATCTCCAAGACCCAAAAATCGTTTGGAGAAATTCCACCGGGAGCCTAAGTTATTCCTATAATTAATTATTTTAATGAGGACCCTAAGTCTAACTTAGGGAAATTAAATAATTAAAGGGAATTAATTTAAACATATGGGTGAGAATGTTCTAAGTGACGAGGATCAAGAAATTTCTAATCTTAGCCGTCGATTAGAGATTAGATCATGGTCGTTGATTGTTCAACGAAAAAAGTATTAAAGGAAGGCTTGGGGTCAGTTGGAAAATACACACAGAGCGGTAACATTTGTGCTAAGTCAAAATTTTGGGGCGCGGTTTACTGAGAATTTTCGAGTGAGCTTGCAGTGTAGCAAGGGGCAGATCGACAGAGGGATTTCAGATCCAAGGCCGAGAATACAATTGCAGAGAGGAAATCTGTTCTAGAGAGGCAGCGCAGTCAAGGAGGGTTGACGCAGAGGCAACATAGGCCCAGCAGGGGTGACGCAAACCTAGCCAGGCTCACGCAGAAGTTGACACAATCACAGAAGGGTGACGTAGACCAGGAGGGGCTGACACAAAGCCAGAGGCTGCAACGTTGGGGTTTCAATGGGCCAAAAAAGGGCTCGTATTCAGCAGATCCAAAAGGGGTGACACAATGACTGCGTAGCCACCTGTGGGGTTTCTCATCCTCAGTTGAATTAGCCATATTTTTTGTCTCCGGAGATAGAGGTACTGTTGGATTTCTCGGTTGGGAAAACCACTAATAGTGCCCTTGTTTGTATTCAGAATTCTGCATAATAATAAAACCCTCAAGAGTTGTTGCACTGGTTTTCCGCTGTTGGGTTTTTCCTAGGACATTTGTCCGAAAAATATTGTGTGTCATTTGTCATGTGTGCTTCATTCTTCAGTACTCGATCTGTATGTATGTGTAGATTCGCAGTGTGTTTACTTCACTGTTTTCTGAATATTTCTGAAAATAACTTGTAAATGTAAAAACACAAGTAGGAGAAGTAACCCAGATTTCTACAGTAGAAATTTTTGTTAAGTAGATTCGGGAATTTTCACACAGTTTACTTGAATGGTCATCAATTTTTCATGCATAGTGTTGCATCTTCAATTAAGTGGAGTCTTCTTCAATTAGACCACAAAACAAGGTGGCAGTGATAAGTTCAATTACAGTTCAGTTAAAACGAGTTAAGACTTCCGTGTTGATTGCAAAGAGAACGAATCTTTAGTGATGGTTAGATTGAGAACAAGTGGAATTCTCAGTTAACTCGCAATCACAACTGAAGGAAACTCGAATAAAATGATAATCAAACTAGGCTTCCTTGCATGGTTTGAATTCTATCTATAAAGAGAAGGACGAAGGCACAAATTCATATATCATTCTTTGTGTGTGGAGTGTGCATAATTGAGGAGAAATTGTGCGCTAGGAAATAAGAGCTAGTGCGCAAAGGAAATAGGCCCAAGTGTGCAAGGAAATAAGAGCCTAGTGCGCAAGGATTTAGGGAGCTCAAGTGCACAAGGATTGTGGAGCAAGAATCAGGATTCTCAGGGCAGGTTGAAACTATTTCTCAGAGACATTGCTGGATGCAATAGCAACGTGAATTGTAAAAGACCAAATTTCTCAAAGAACAATCAATAAAATACCACAACAAATAAAGATGGTTTTTCCTTTTGAGTTTCCTGGATAAAACAAGAGTATCAATTTTGCGTGCATGTGTTTTTATCTCTAGTGTTTTTCCGCTGCTTGTAGATTGTTAAGAAACTTTGTATCTTGGTGAAATTAAATTTGATTTCAGTTTTCAGTTGCCTTGTTTTTAGTAATTCATACAAGTAGTTGCAGAGTTTCCATGTTGAACTAGAAGAGCATTAAATGGATGAAAATTTTCAATTGGAGGTCTTTGCAAGTTCAAAAAGGCCATCTTTAGAATGTGGAAAAGTTGAAACCTGACTTGAACCACAAGAAAATTATTGTTTTCATAATTTTCTATTGTAATCTATGAGCTTAATGTACCAAATTTAATTGCACAAGGTTTCAAGTCACCTTGACATGATGTCCAACTTAGTCTTGCATTTGGAAATAATGCTTCTCAACTTGATCAAATTCACTTTTAAAAAGTGTTTTCCTGTTGCAAATATACTAATTTAAAATGGTTTCATCCCCGTTGCTATAATTGCCAACCAAACCATTGTTGGCAAACATATCATCTAGTGATCAACCCTCACCTATGTTGTTCAGCATACACATGACATTCAATTATTACAACAAATCATTGAGACAGGGATAAGAACAAGAGGTATTATGGGTATAACGCTATGCCATTAAATCAATTTTTATTACTAATCTAATCAAATAAAGAATAATAATCAAGATTGTCATACATTAAACATAGAAAAACAACATATGGATCTTTGACCATTTGCCCTACTCTACAATAAATCAGCAGAAGGAAGATACACAAAGAATGTCCTATACCAAGATCACCAACAACAACTCTGACTGCCACCCATTTTCCTTCATGCAATAAGCTCTCAAGCTCATAAAGAAAACATTGCTTACAACCCACATGGACCCGTCACTACAACTTATTTGCTATGTTGCACGGGTTCGTGAACCCGGGGGTGGGGTTCTCGAACTCGTCCCGAGTTCTCAAACCCAAGTCCCGAATTCGGGTACGGGTTCTTCTAAGAAGAACCCAAAAGAACCGGGTTCTTATATGAAGAATCGGGTTCTCCAAAAAAAAATTGGGTTCTTCTACCTTAATGGGTACGGAGAACCCTGATGATGGGTACTTATAACCCGAAAATAAGGTCTTTGGGTTCCTGATGACCGGTTTTGACTAAATTTTTTTATAAAAAAAATTATTGAAATTTAAAAATTATAATTAAATTTTAATAAATATTAAGTTTTAACAAATTAAAACTTTAAAATTAAAAATTAAAAAAATTAAATTATTGAAATCAAAATGTAAATTAGTAAATACTAAATACTAAAGTCTAAATCTAAACTAAGTTCTCACTTCATTGTTCATTGAGTTCATTCGTTCAACGCAAGAATGAGAGGCCATTCATTGACTTCATTCATTCGACGTAGAGAAGAGTTCATTGAGGTATTCGTTCAACGGATATTCAAGCAGAGACGAGAGGCAGAGGTATTCGTTCGACGGAGAGGCGGAGGTATTCGTTCCACGGAGAGGCAGAGGGATTCAAGCAGGGGCAAGAGGCGGATGTATTATGGCGACAGAGGCATTCATTCACGCAGGGACAAAGGACGCAATACACAGGGAAGAAGGCATTCATTCACGCAATACACGACATTCATTCACGCAATACACGCAAAGGGAGGCAACAGAGGACGGGAGGGAGGTATACACGGAGAGGACGAGAGGGAGGTATGCACGTAGAGAACAGGAGGGAAGAGAGGGAGGCGGCAGAGGATGGGTATACACGCAAAGGGAGGTATTCACGCAGAGGACAGCGGCAGAGGGAGGTATTCATGCCTTTTGTGAACAGTTATATTCAACAGAAAAACACCTTTGCTTAAGAAATGACATCAACATATAAACTGCACACTTAGATGGGAGATGTTTTAAAAAAGCGAAAATTTGATGTTTACTGCAATGAATGAGCAAGTGTGGGATATCTCCAAAATGGGCATGGAGAATCTGAATTGGATATTTAAATTAATGTAGATTTCCACTCCATTTGAAGCTTACTTATTATTACCTTGAGAAAACTTAAAAGAAATATGATAATATCCTATGAACAAAGAACCAACTAAGCTTGCCTCAATTCTTTCGGCAAATTCAAAAATTTACCCCTTTACAGGATCCATAAAACTTGACCCAATCCCAACTATAGGATCATAAACAACCGCCCAACTATATAATTCATATATATTATAAATTAGAATTTATAAATTTATAATTTATAAAATATAATATTATTATATATATAAATTATAATATACCCCCGACGAACCTAGACACCCTATTTCAAAAAATGACATACCCATCCCCGTCCCTGAACCCACGTCTGCTAGCAACATAGCTTATTTGTTCTGCTCAAATTCATACAATCACATTCATTACATTTCCCACCTTGCACACTTGGCCTTGTCATTCAAGTATAATTTTGTTCCACATCTTTTGTTGCTTGATCTTGTGGTTCTGATTGTGCCATTCACTCCCTGCTGTTGAGGGGTTTGTCTGCTTCATATATTAAATCACTTTTATTTCTCCTTCCCTGATTTATTAGCTTTTAGATTGTTCTTTAAAGGACCGGTCTTTTGTTCCCAACTATGACAATACTTCTTAGCATTCTGCTGGCGATTTGTGGAACTATGCACTTCTTGCCCACAATCTACACATCACCCTTCTTTTTCCTCACTAAGCTTAACCTTTATCACTCTAATCACATCTTTTCAAAATCATACAATGAAGGATTGTTCTTCATCATCATCATCATCATTGTCAGTCATAAGGCACCTCACCCATCAATCATCATCATTCCTAGCACATTTTGTCATATAATTGGATAAGTATACTTTTTTAAAAGCAACACATCTATTGTTTCATCTACAAGGGACAACTTTGATACTGAATACTCACATTGTACATACTACTCAATGATTCATTTGAAAAGAATATGTGAATTGTTCTAAAACTCCACGAGAATGACGATTGAAACAAGATTCAATTTACCACGGGGATTTGTCCTCGAGGTTGGGGGTATCTGGTAAACATCCTATGTCATCCCCTGTCCTATAGGGATACCTGCATTGTATATATCTCAATGCCATCCCCTGTTCAATAGGCACACCCACATGGGATATCCCAGCGGCATCCTCTATCATAGGAAAAGCCAAGAGATCCGTTAAACAATATGACCAACCATCTCTTATAATGTGTGGTAATTATCATACTCAAAAAAAGCTTGTCTTTCTTTTTTTGTTGTGGGAGGGCCCCTGTGCACACTATAAACCTCCAACTTGGTTAAAAGTACCTACAACTTCATTTTGTGACGCAAGGGAACAACAATAGACAATTTTGTGCTTTGGGGCAGAGGTTTTTGGTTGGGGACAGTAAGATTTTAAGCTTGGATAAGTTGAGGGCACTAATGGGTATGTAAAAGAAATTTTTGGAAATTTTCCCTTCAAGTTTCAAACTTAGACTTTCAACCATCAAAACTTGAAATATTGTCTATTCAAACAACACAAACCTATAGCAAAGATAATATGGCCCATTTTACTCATTCAAATTCGGGTAATAACAGTAAGTTGAACAAAATATAAAAAAACGTGCAGTGGGATTGCAGATGGAAATGGGCTGTGAAACCAATGTCCAACAAAATTATGGAAGCACCTGTATAGCCCACAAAATAACATCAGTCAATATACGACCAAAATTAAAATTAGTGAGTCACATAAATGATTACACCAAACTATGGTAATGATTTTATTGCAAGCTACAGAATGCAACATCACCATTCATGCCTCTCTTAAAAGGTAGTTGTATCCTCAAAAGCAACCCTACAAAACACTTGTGTCTATTTGTATCAGCAGAGAGGAAAATTGTGTTGATCCCTAATCAATCATGATATAATAGAATTTCTGTTTTGATAGTTTCTTTACTGCCCTGAAATTTGGGGAGTCCCTCCAACTGTCCCAGAAACTTTCCCCTCAGTCACCATGTGAAATTTAACAAAGATGGTTGTGCATTTGACAGAGGCAATCTAACTGTGTTGGTTGATGCTCTAGAGGCAAGTTTGTGCTCACATGCTCCAAGAATATAAATTATATTCATAAAAAATGCTGTACAACACAAATTACGTAAAAGGTTGCTTTCCTCAGGTATACAGAATAGTTTCCAACAGGTCTGGATGCACACCATGTTAAATTTCCAAATACCAGCCAGATTAATTTATTTTATTCCCAACAACTTACTTATTTATCCAAATAGATACTGAATTACCGAAGAAGAAGATCACTGGTAAGTTTAACTTCCAAAAATGAATATATGCAGCTGAATTTAAATCAGAGAGATCAATCACACATTGCAAAAATAAATCACCCACAACAATTCTCCATCATCTATTAATATGGAAAATTTGAGTTTTAGACCAACAGAGATACAAGGAAAAATACAATAACTATAGAACGTGTAACTCATCCCCCATAGGATGAATTCGAGGACCTGGAAATCAGCCTCTGGAAGATATCAGCTTGCGGAAATTCGGCCCAATGAATCCGCTGACAAATCAACCTGCGCCTTCCCTGTGTGCTATCACTGCACACTGCGCCCTCGGAAACTTGCCCCCCTGCAATTTGGCTTTCTCCAAATCAAATCGACCTCCCCCCAGCGATTTGACCTTACAATCTCCTCAACTTGGCCTTCTAGATTCGCCCTCAATTCTCCCGTACTTCTCCTCTTCACCCCAGTCCATTGAGCCACTTGAAATAGAGAAAATTGCTCTCTTTGTGATGGCTCACTCTCTTGAGTTCTTCTGTATCTTCACCTCTTCACTAGGCTTGCTTTATAATCTTCATTAAGTGCAAATCCCTTACCCTAATCTCCCTTCTAGAACATCTTGGAGATCAACGGTTGAGACTATTTCTAAGTCACTTAAAAATTAAATTATTTATCCTTAGAAAATGACTTAATAGTCCACAATAATTAATTAATCTAATTACTGTAACTTTTTTAAGTTAGACTTGGGAAAGACACAGGCTTGCAAATAGTTCAAAAGCACTTAGCTTCTTCATGTTAGTGATCACTGGTGTAGACAAAGGCTTGCAATCCTCCATCTTGAACCTCCTCAAGATCTCAACTGCAAACTCGCCTTGTCCAAGAAAAATCTCTCCTAGTTCTTGCCACACCTCCAATCCCAAAAAGTAGTGCATCAAGTCGATGTCCTTCATCTTGAACTCTGAAGCAAGATCCTCCTTGCACATCCCTAAGAGCTTCTCCAATCTTTCCAATAAGAGATCGCCACATAAAGAACCAAGATGAGTGGCTCACCCTCAACAAGTACATAGTACAAGTTGGGATCCGCCTCACTCTTGGTGAATCCCAAATTAAGAAGATATCCATCGACCCTGGCACGCCATACACATGGAGCATGCTTCAGCCCATAAAGAGTGGTCTTCAACCTGCATACATGAGACTCTCTCCCATGCACCTCAAAGCCTTGAAGCCACTTAATATACACCTCATCAATCACCCCGTTGAGGAAAACAATCTTCACATCCATCTGATGTATCCTCCACTGCATGTTTGAAGCTATCAACATAACTGCAATAATGGATGTGTTATCGCTTGTTGCCTACACCTATCTATGAGTTAGTGAGAAAAGCCTTCAACCCCACAAGGTGTGGTTGGTGGGAAGGAACTAAGAGATAGGGTTGTCACCTATTCCCAACTCTCTCTGTTTAAGCTATCTCCTAGGTTAGCTAAGGGGGGTGGTCCCTAAACGGAAAACTAAGTTAAAAGATGTGAGATTTCTAGGAGATGTTAGAGTGAAATGGATTACTTTTTGAGATTACAAGTAAATATAATATGAGCAATATAAGCTCAAATCAACTTCAATAACCATCAACACATGAGATAATAATAAGCATATGTAAAACCAGTGCCTTCAAAATATTGCTCAAAAATGAATGATACTTGCTCAAAATAAAATAAGGTTCTTCAAATTGAAACACAAGTAATCTTGAAAATGAAACAAGAGATGTTAGCAAAACAAGATATCAATGCAAGATATAAAAATGCTTTCAAGATATATGATCACTTATTAATCCAAAGCATAATTAGAATTCTACTTGCAAAATATAGATGAGATGATACTTGCCAAAAAACAAAGTATTCAATTCAAAACATATTCATAAATGACAAGTGTGTGGATTATTTGCAAGTAAAACAATAAGATCTATTAATATGAAATGCACCTAAACTAAAATTGAATGCAATTATCTTGGTTACTTTTAATCTAAATGCTTAATCTAGGTGAGAGATCTTCCTCTTGAGCTCTTGCCAAAGGGTATAAATTGGGTGACTGTACGAAAGAGGGGTTGAGGACACGATGGTGTCGTTAACGAGACCCTTCCCCTGAGTCTTACGAGCTAGCATGTGTCTTCGTTCCTACAAGGGGACAAGCCACCTTCATAACTGCAGGGTCACATGCATTTACCTTACTTTGTACCAATTGTAAGAACTTTCCAAGAAAGCATTTTTCTACCAATTGTAAGAACTTTCCAAGAAAGTATTTTTCCTATGATTTCTATCAATCAATATTATGCTTGGAGGTTATGCAAGTGAGTTTGCAAGTGCTATGTAAAAAATGGAAGTGCTCTTAGTAAGATTGTTCCACAAGATCGCTTTCTATATTTGCTCAAGTAAACAGAAGATGCATAAGCTTCAATAACAATTAAAATTGTGAGCTGCTAAACATAAATGATGAACCAATAACAAGTTATAGCAAATGAAGTTTGAAGTTTATGAGCAACTAAATTGCATGTAAAGTAAATTGCAATGCTTTGAAAAATAAAATTGAGATTTGTGCTCACAATAGCTTTGCAAAAGAAACTTCAAACTTGAGGAAATTAGCTTGACATGAAAATAAGTGATTGCTTCGAAAGATAAACTTGTCAAATACACAATGTTTCAATATTCTCAAAATGAAAATGTGGCATAACAATAAAACTTGAATTAGTTAGACAAGTGCCAAGCTAAATATATCAAATTTTGCCAAAAATAATAATGATGCTTGCAAATGGAAATGTAACTCATTAATTTGGGTAGCAAACTGGAGGAAAAATAAATGTGATTTGTGTTACTTCCCAATTAGAGTATGCATATGTGGTATGAAAGAAAATGGAAATGTGAAAACCAATAAGTCAATCCATCTACAAATTCTCTCCCTCTCCCTAAAATGGAGAGATAGAGATGCCAATGGGAAAAAACCACGCTCCCACAACAAAAACAGAATTTTTTATTATTATGGTGTTACAATGAGGTTAGAGCCTCTTGGAGGGCTTCCCAAGGAATCAATGATTGAATACAATGTGAAACCCTGAAACAAGAAGGAAATCCCTTCAAGTATGGGAGCCTCAAAAGAGATGAAGGAGTTCTACAATTAAAGAATACAAGCTCCAAAGTGGTGTACGACCTAGCCTTCTTCCACAAGCTCTCCTACTGCCCACGGCCTCCTTGAAATGCAACTTGAAGCTTGAAAGAACCTACAAACAAAAATGTTAGGGCTGCAAAACTAAAACCAAAGTTAGTGTGAAAAGAGAGCACATAAGTATGTGAATATTCTACAAAATAGAATACAAAGGCTAAATCAAGTGATAGGAAAAGATCCCCATCGCTTGTCTAGCTGATGAGAAGCTCTTAAATAGCTACGTAATGAAATGAAAGCACAAATTAAAAGATGTAAATGAATTTTTTAATATTTTGATTCATGCATAGACTATGTGAAGGGGAACCCTGCAAGAACAAGAAATTTAAAAAGAAATAGATCTATGAAATTCAAATAACGATGAGAGCTCCTTGAAAACAATGCCAAGAGTGGGTTGGTTTCTTGAAGACTTCCCCTCACGCTTGCTAGTTGATTCAACAATGATCCTCTACAAAACTTCCAACACGCGCCTTTAAGTGTATTTATGCTCAGAGCAGCTCCAATGTACATCATCAATAATTAAACAAGAGCAGCTGCTGTAAAGTTGCAACTTGCACCCATTGTCTAAGTATATTAATCCAGATGTATAATATATTATACCTCGGGGTTAATACACTTAGACAATGGGTGCAACTTCACAGCAGCTGCTCTTGTTTAAAGAGGGTTGACTTTGACAAGAATTGAGTTCAAGCTTTTGTATTTCAAGTTTGGGTATAGACCTTTATTGGAGTTCTATCTGAAGGTGGTATTGGCGGATCAAACAGCATGCTCCAACGGTGTGGCACTTGGTTTTGGGCAAAGCTTCAAAGCTCACAGTTCCTACTTTTGTTTAAAGGGCGCTGGCAGTGACAAACTTCAAGTTCAAGCTTTCACGTTTCAGGTTTTGGTTGACAGCTTCATTGGAACTCCAATGTTCATGTAAATATTAAATACATTGCATGTAATGGGACCACTATATAACATGTAATCAATGTTAAGGTTACTTAGGTGGTTCAACCACCATACATATCTACATAATAAATGTCAATTTTTCCATATAGATCGAACAACAAGTATGGCAGAGAAGACTGAGAGTTCACAAAAAGTGTAGAATGAAAAGATTAAGAGTAAACCAAAATCAGTGTGATGAATCGTTTGGAAAAAATATCTACATAATATAACCAGCATATACTGTCAGGTAAATATTGCAAAAAGTAGCCAAACATTTCAACAGGTGCTAAAAAGCACCTAGATGTTGCAAGGAGGAGAAAACACCTACTTGTAAATCTCTTCAGGGAAGAATCATACACAAGAGAAACTGGACCAATTGTCTTTGTCTCCTGACCAGAAGCAAGAATCTCCTGCATTCTCTCAGGCCAATCTGAATTTAACCTCCTCGCAAAATCCTCAACCTCCCTGCAAGAATTATATCCAGAAATAAAAATTAACTGCAAGCTCTGTGAGATGTGATCTTAAAAGGCTTTGCTTTAGGTATTCAGTGGCAGTAATATAAATTGAAAAAATAAGCATGCAAGTCCCCTAATACTATGAAACTTAAAAGGGAAGCAAAATGTGAGACGACTTTCCCAGAAAGACATTTGTCTAATCAAATATTAACAAACTCAACGTTTATTGGCTTCAATAAACAACAAAAACAATAAAAAAAACATTAACACCACTCTGAAAATCCTTACGGACAACAGCATTTTGCTCTTCCATAACTTCAGTAGTCCAGGGCCTGTCAAATGGCTTCTTAAATTTAATGCACTTATTAAAAAAGTATGCTGGCGACAACAGCAAATAAAACTATTAATGAAACAATGCTTGCTGCTGTGAACTTCTGTTCCAAAAATAAAAAATGGGAAGTGAATCAAACTATTCTTGTGAAAAATGAAAATTAAATCCACAAACATGTCTCTCTGAGCTGTTCACATGCCATAGCTCCACAATGAGAACTCTAGCAGAGACCATATCTGCTTGAATTCTAAATAAATCCATACCATTATGAATAATTTTGTTATCTTAGATATCATTTTTTGGGATTCAACTGCGTTAAGTAAGTCATTCATCTATGACCATTTCCATGAGAGGTAGTCGTAACTGACTAATTTCTCATGATTTTTTAAATAGTCCACTTAGCACTCATTGCATCAGGTGATGCTCACAGGGGTTAAGAAGTGGAATTGAAACTAGTGAAATGAATCACATAGCGTCAATCATCACTTCCAAGACTTGCACCAGGTAACCAAGACTTCCTGGGAGGTCACCCATCCCAGATCGCCTCTGGCTCAAGCGCGCTTGACTGTGGAGTTTTCCCCACAATCAAGCCCACTTAGCTTGCTACCCCATTTGCAAAACCTTAGCAAGTATTGTGCCTCATGAACCATTCAAGTAGAGCTCCCTTTACTCTTTGTTATCTTTATTCAAAGATCCATATATCTTTCCTGTAATTTCTACTCAATCTTTCTAACCTTTGAACAGCAATGATTGTGCTTGTGTTTATTATTCATAAAGACTATAGTTTCTTAATTTTCTAAGAAGAGTTTTATACTAATAGACTTCTTCCATACGGGTCACTCAAGGGTAAATTGAAAAAGACAGCAATTTTAATCACAAGCAGCATCTTCAAAAAAAAGGGGATAAAAAATCAATCATATCATGGAAGAACAGACCAATAGTGAAGCACGGGGCAGGAGTGCTAAGTGCATATTTCCAAATAAGACTGGAAGCGTTTTTTATTAATATATATTCAGATGCATATATATTCAAAAACCATGCAGAACATAAAAGTAGTTGCAGAAAATATGAGAACAGGCTTTTGTGCTTAGTGTTTGGCACCGGGAGGATTACATCAATCTGTCTGCTAGTAGAGAGTTGAGTTGGCACTTCCTGTAGACAAATACCATACTTTTAAGCAGCTAGAAATTTTGACCCATAGCAATGTTTTCAAAACCAGCTTAGTGCCAAACTGGCCTTTCAACCAGGTTGGCAATTTCGTTCAGTTCCAGAGGTATGTCAGTTTAGTGCCAAAACCACTGGTTCCCGCTCTGAACTAGCCACTCCAAAAGCGTATATCCAAAACAAAAAAGGGGTGAAAACTCGGGGAAACATTTCCCCTATTTATGGGACACGTCTCCCCAAAAGTGGGATATCCAGGCCCACCACGACCACACACCACACCCCCCAAACCCCACCGCCCAACCCAAACCCCAAGAATGGGGAGGCTTCGGCTCTCCCCCTCCAGATTTTTTCGTCCAAAACTTTTGAGTTCGTGACCTTGGTATTGGTAATTAATCAAAATACCAAATTCTTAAAGATAAAGGAGAACGCAACTTTTAGCTAAATTTTCGACATTGCCATTAATTGTTTCATGATATTTGAGAGTGGTTCCAACTTCAGCAAACTTTATGTGGAGAAAGTAGGCCTTCATATCCCATTCAGAATTCAGCAAACTTAGCAGTTTTCAGGATTTTAGGATTGGTGGGATTAAGGTGTTTCCACTAGATTGCACAATGATGAATTTGCATGGGATGAATTATTATTGATCGGATTTTATCATTGTTACTTTTATTTTTTAAGTTCTAGAGATAGGGACTCTTATTGACCGGATTTTATCATTATTACTTTTATTTTTTCAATTTTACAGATAGGGACTCCCCTATGCTAGGAACCCCACTTGTTCCCCATGTGTAGCTCCCCATCCCAAAAACCAGGTGGAACATTATATATAAGTGCCTAGGTGGGGAAAATGAGAAAATAAAGAGAAAAAAATGAAGGAAGATAAATATCTAAAATAAACAAATAAAAAAAACACCCCCTACCAAAACTAAATTTATTGTTATAAAAAAGCACCCTGTGCCAATTTAGCCAATTCCCATCCTAAACCAACCACTACAACCACATGTGCCCCAAGTCACCAGATACAGGGACAAGGGACACACGGGACACGCAAATTCGAGTGTCTGACACAGGGCATGTAGACCCCTCTGAACAGGACACATAGGATATGTTATATTATATTTAAAATATATATATATACTAAATAGATATTTCATATTACACAAAATATCATTATGATACAAATTCAGACATACATCTAGATTCTACATTGTAAATTTGTAACATTATGCATACAAATACAATCGTGACAGATTCATCAATGATCCAATACGAGAAAGACAAGATATTAACAATAAACTGCAGTTTTCTCATCAAGTCATCAAATAAAAATGTGTTACGTAAGTCTTAAGTCCTAAGGACTCTTGAATAGGAATGCCAATGGAAAATAGAAATAGCAAATACAAAACAACTACAAATAGGTAGCTCATCAATCATCATCATTGTTGAAGAATGTAACTAGTGCCAGTCTTCAAAACTGTATTTGAGTCATGATGTGATGTACTTATCAAAAGACAGAAAAAGAAATTTTATTATAAAAGAAATTGACTTATTAAAGCATGGGATTCATGTTTGGGCCAATGGTTCTTAGGTCAAAGCCTCCATTGTAGGTTTCTAGGTTTTATGTCAAGTGTCCTTGTCCATGTCATAATGTACAAGGCACTTCTTAGGCTTCATCTGTAAAGAAAGAAATTTATTTTAATGTAAAATAGGTATATTTTGCGTCTCCTCCACAGAGTTGGCCTCAAGAAGGAAAGTCGGCCTCATAAAGGCACCAATTTGACTCATTTGGAGTACTCTCACTCTCACTCAATAAGTTCAATCTACAGTTGTTGGAGGCAGAAAAACATAGCGAAGTTGCTAGAGAAGGATTGAAGAAGTTGGAAGACCAAAATCAAGTTCTTGGGCAATCAATCCCTCACATGCGAAGCTTCTTGATTGTAGTTGGGTCGAAATTCTAAAGTCGTTGGGGTCAAAATTCTGGATTGTAGCTGGGCCAAAATTCTGAAGTTACTGGGGTCGAAATTTTGGGTTGTTGTTGAGTTGTAGCTTTTGGACAAGATGTGACTATTGAATTTTGTTGAATCATATTGGAAGGCCGACTTGGTGGAGGAGGAAGGTATTTTGGGTCTAAGGTCTTGGTCTATCTCAATTTGATTTACTAGTATAAGACTTTGACTGGGTTTTCCCCTATAGAGAGGATTTAGCCCTGGATGAGTGCCTACATCTGGTGTCGCAGATCTTCATGTTTTGTTTTGATGATTGTTTGATGAAACTAAGATAAAAGAAGAACATAAGAGAAGATAATAAAACTACAAAAATATCAAAAGTAATTATCCACAGAAGAAAATATTTTTTCCTTTCTGATTTTCTATCATGGTATCATAAGTTGAAGAAAGAAAAAGGCAGACTGAAGATCTAATGAAAAGAGAGATATAAGAAAAAGGTTTCAAGGAAGGTCACAAGGAGTAGAAGATAGCAATATGACAAACCCAATGAAGTCAGAAAACAAGCTAGAAGGAGCCACCAACTACAGGGTATAGAAGAAAAGAATGGATCTTATTCTTGCAAGACATAAAATGTCGGATTTTTTTCAAGGAAAAGTCAAGGAACCAACAGATGGAGCAGGAAAAGAAAAATACAAGGAAACCGATATCTTGGCCATGAACTTAATTGTAGATGGAGTGAAGGACAATCTCATCCCTTACATATCTAATATAGAATCTACAAAATAAATGTATGAAGCCCTCTCCAAGTTATTCACCATCAAGAACATTGGTCAGATAGCTAGCCTCAAAAATGAACTAAGGACAATAAGGATGACAAGACACGATATTGTGTCATCATATTTTGTAAGGATATCTAGAACAAGAGATGAACTTCGAGCAATAGATGAGGTTGTACCTGAAAAAGAACTAGTAAATGTTGCTCTTCTAGGTCTACCAAAATCTTGGAGTGATTTTGCATCAGGACTTAGCAGTTGGAACGATACTCCAACATTCAAACAAATGTGGAATACATACAGTCAAGAAGAATCCTAAATATCATTAGTAAACAACAAGAAGGAGGATGAAGAAGACAACACCTCTAATGCCTATTCTACTCATCACAAGAAGAAGGGAACCTTCAAGAAGTTCAAAGGACCAAAGAAGAAAGTTGACCTATCCAAGGATGAATACTACAACTGTCATCAAATGGGTCACTACAAAAGTCATTGTCCTGAAGATCCAAGTAATAAGAAGAGAGAAAGAGAACATGTGAATGTTGTTGATGAAGCTCCACCTAAGAGAAACAAGACTAAAGAATTTGAAATCAAAGATCTATTTTCCAAAGACTCCTAGGGAATATTATCCCTCGTATATCCTTCTATCTTAAGTTTTGGATTATTTTCCTTTATGTTTTGATTTCCAAAGTATGTAGGTCTAACATATCTTGTTAGAACATTTTTGAATTAGTTTGATAAGTTGTAAGTATCCCTCAAAAGGATTGGATTAAGCCTTCACCATTTTACCAAAAGATAAGTATCTTGTTCCTTGTCTCCTCTTTTATGTTTGGTTTCCCTCTCATATCAAGATTTGTTTGTATTATATTCTAATAACCTTTTATGACTCCTTTGAGTCATGACAATAAATCTTAGGACCTAGCAAACCCTAGAAGCAAGAAGAACATGCTTTTACCTAGAAGACCATCAATAACGAGCATGAAACCCATGCTATGAGAATAATAATTTTCTTTCTTCTTTTCTTGTTTGCTACATAGGATACATATTGAAATGAGTACAACAATTATGAAGACTGAAACTAGTTACATTTCTAAACACTCCCTCTTAACTACGGAGGTATTCATAATTGTACAACCAGTACAACATCATATCTCAACCTAAAGAGTTCTCAAGAAGAGTCAAATTGATAAGCCATACTGTAACCATCATCATCATCACCAGCACTGTCCCTGAGACCTAACTAGATAAGCTCTACTTTAATCAAGAGCATTATATTGTGAGGCTTTACGTGTGATACCGCACTACCTCTCTAAGGTACATACCCATCCAAATGTCCACAAGGTATCTCCTTTTAGGACTATTCTTATCTTGGATATCCATACATGAGTCCTCAAAGAATATCGGTCCTCTTCGACCACTCTTCTCTTGGATTCTTGTCCCATCCTCAAAGAGTGTCGGTCACTTTCCCTTCTTGGATGTTATATCCTCAAGGAAACCACAAATGCTTATCCAATCCTCTGTCATTCTCTTTTCGTCACACAAAGAGGAGAATGCACAATTGATGTTCATCATCACTCCCTCTAAACTAGAGAGTACATCCCTATTCTCCCTTAATCTTGAGAATAGAACCTTGCTCCGTATTCACGGAGACTCTTTTTTCTCCCTCTCAAACCAGAGGAGATTCCTTCCTTCCAATAATGGAAGCCAAGATCACAAGCCTCACTACTTGTCTTCATGAGAGTATTAGCTACTTCATCTTCATAGCTACATGGATCCCTCTTTTCTTCGCATCTCTTGCATCGACCCTGCTTCTTTCTGAGGTATCATGGGACCATTTCCACTCTTCATTCTTGTGACAAGATCTAGGTCATCTCTTTTGCTCATCACTTTCTTCTTTGATATGAAGGCATTGCGTTGAGCCTTCCTAAACTTCAATTCATCATAGCTTCCTTAAGAAAGTGATCTTCTTTGACCTTCAGGTTATCTTCTTGTATAGCTACCTCTTTAATTCCAAGATAGACTCATCTTGACTTCACAGTCGCCAAGTACCAAATATTGAGCTTCCCTCAATACTCTTCATTAATATCATTGACATTGCCCCAACCGTGATCATGTATTCCTACAACATCCTTTTCCCGATAGCCAAAAATAAAATGTTAGCCAGATAATCAAACCATAAATGAAATAGACTTTACCTTACCATGGTGACCTTCTCGTACCATCAACATCCTTATTAACCATCTCCACTTGATACTTCATGCACCATAGTGCCCAAGGATCGAACTTGATTACAAAGTAACAACTTTTTCTTCTAGAGATTATATTTGGATGTTTAATTATCATCCTACACATTCTAGAGAAAGTCCTAATCTTCTATACATTCCTAAGTTAAATCAAGCATCATATATTCATATACCTAAGCATACTTTATAACCAACTTTCTTTCCACAAGATTCTAAACATATGAATATTATCCATAGTTTTATATCCAACATGAATTTCTATCCTTTCATCCGACCAACTAGCTACTGCATCCTAACCGATTGCATTCCTTCATTGCTTTACCAGTATGTTTCCACATTACATAGAATACATACTATGTCTGTCATGATAACTTTCCAAAGGACTTTCCAAGATGAAGGTCCTTCTTGAATCATAAGCAAGATGACAACTTCTAACATAATGTTAAATAATATCTAGATGAACATTATGCAAAATGGTCAACATTCTATCCTAGATGATCTTTACTAAGAAACATAATCATATAAATTCCAAACATGCTAATATCATATGCTTCTATCTTACGATGCTTATGCAAAACATGTCATCAAATGAAAAACATTCATAAAGAACCTAGAAGTTAATGAACCTTCTTTAGTAATAAAGATCCTACACTTCTTCCTTCTTTACCTTCTTTTCAGGTTCTCCCACTGTATCAGCTACATGAGCTTCACTTCTATCCTTTCTCTCATTGTTTTGTTTGTTTGGACAACCCCTCTTAGAATGCCCAAATTTGTTGCATCCAAAACAATGTACCTTGGACATATCTTTCTTCTTGGACTTGCCAAACTTCCCTTTCTTTATCTTCTTGACTCGGGCTAGGAATGTTTGAGATTGCTCATCTGATCCAATGTCACCTTTGACCTTGATCCTTGATTCTTCTAGTATGCATTGTGCCCACAACTCTTCAAAGGGAGTTGAATCCTTCTTGGAGTAGACACTTGTTGCAAAGTCAAGTTGAATCCTTCTTGGAGTAGACACTTGTTGCAAAGTTGCTCCATTCTGGTGGCAATGCATTTAGAACACACGCGGTTACTTCAGAATCAATGATTAGTTCCCCAAGTCCTTGCAAATGGTCTTTTAGCTGAGAGACTCTCATGAGGAAGGATGTCATATCCTCATCCTTTGGTTTCTTCATTCTATATAGTTTGTTTCGTAAGGACATCTTTTGACCTATTGTACTTACAGAGTACAAATTCACAAGCTTGTCATACCTAGCCTTGGAAGTCTTTAGGTTTGCTAGAAATGGAACAAGAGAATCCTTAATCGATTCCACTATGATCCTTTGAGCTCTTACTTCCCCTTTCTTGTACCGTTCTAGTTCTTGTGTCTTATATTTTGCTCGTTCAGTAACTTCTCCAGTAGCATATCCCATTACATCTTGCTCTGTGAGTATCAAGTCAATCCTCTTCTTCCATGTTAGATAGTTTACTACCCCTATGAGTTTGTTGCTCTCCTTGCAAAAATAACTTACATGACTTGAAGATTTGGCCATTATGAGATAATGTAATACTTGCTTGAATATTATCTAAAACCATCCTGATGTCTTCAAGACCTTTAGAGAGTTCTTATGCCCTTGAAAGATGTTCCCTAAGATTCCTCCACTAATAATTTCCAAGATTGATGCCTTGCAAATAGACTACCTTTCTGCGAGATCAACACCCTCCTTGCGAGATTGATGTAGTCGTGATCTTCTTCAATGTCGAAACCCTAGATTGGAAGGTCTGTTATAAATGAGCCTTTAACTAGATCCCTTTAAGGGACAATCTCCTTCTTTTAGGTCTTTAGAGCTTCCTATCCCTTTCTCGTGTCCTTTCGATTGCCTTCCTTGCTCACCTTAGCTCTTATACCATGTTAGAAAATGTAAAGTGGCAGCAATTATATCTTATTTTCTTCAACCTTGATACTTGCTTGTGAATATTAGTCATCTTATTCTTGTGTTATTTAGGCAAATCTATTCATCCAACAATATCAAGAAATTGCAACAACAAAAGAGGACACAGATATAGGCACTCAGCTAGGGCAAAACCCTTCCAAGGGGAAAACCTAGAAACTCTTCTCTTCTTAGAATCTACTTCAAATGAGATACAAAGACCCAATCCTTAGACCAAGTCATTCTTCCAGTACCAAGTCGGCCCTTCTCAAGTCCTTTCTTACTTCTCCCTTGTTGGAAATGTTGTCATTGATGGCAAAGGAGTTGCCAAAGAGGCAGCAGAGAAAGCAGCAGACAAGGAAAAGAGGCAAGCTAGGAAGTTGATGAAACAAATTCTATATGAAAGAGCTTTGATTTCAATAAGAACTTGTACGAGAACCAGTGATGTTTAAACTCTGTAATAAGGGTCTCCGTGTGATTCACCTTTTTAAGTATGTGGATGTGGGCACAATGATGTAACTTCGCTCTATTCAAAGAGAAAGATTGGAAACTGTTAATCGAGGACAGTCATGCGAAAAGACCTACATAGAGAACTTGGCCAGAACCAGAAAGTCCTGTAAGTAAACTCATTGTGTGAAGAAAGAAATTGTTTCAGGGTTATCTGTGCAGTGATCGAATTAAATTCTGTGTGCATATATATATAGAGGTTCCTGACAATTAAATTCCTGCGGCAATGAGAAAATGTCTTCAATCTCCTTAACAGCTGCCTGTCTATTTAATGATGAAAGTGTATGGAGAATGTGCATCAAAACCTGTGTTGAGGGTAAAAGACCACTGGTCGAATGAGGCGCCTACTGTATGACGAAGAGTATTTCTGTTGAATGCCTGTATATAGAATACGTTGTAAATGATGGCCCTACACGCATTGTTGAAACTATGAAATGCCGAGGTTGGTTGTCGTGAACCCAACCCTGTGGGGGGTCGTTTTAATTGGACATTTGACATGGCTTGTATCAATGTTTTCGAATAGCTACAACCTGGAATTTGACAATTACTCTAAAAGAAACGTAGCGATGACAGAACAAAGGGATGGAACCTTGAGAAAGAAGAGCGGAACTCATAAATAATAAAGGCGGATGGAACCTTGAGCAAAGGAGAGCAACCACGAGCAGAGTGAACAGTAAAGGCGAGATTCCGGTTTTCATCGCACCGCTTTCGACGGGCAAGCGATATTCAAGAAATCGGAGTGATTCCATAGAGCGGTTGACATGTGGCATACGACGAGGTCCCAAAAACCACTCTCATCGCGCATTATTGTTCGTGCATCTAAGTCGAGCGATATCAGTCGGATCGTGTGGAGCAAGGCGACGTGTTCTCCGCCATCGGATATGAAGGGTCGTTTAAGCGTTGGGGTCCAGTCCAACACGCAACTATTGAATGTTAACTCGCGTGCAAGTTAACCAAGCAATATCCGTCGGATCAGCTGAAGCAGCGCGATGGGCTTATAACCGTTGGATCGTGATCGAAGTTACACAAAGGTATGTTTAATGTTGGGGCCCAAACATTATAAAGATTAGTGCTGGGACTTAATCTACGCCAAGGTTTATTTACGGGTTTTAACATTTGAGTTAGGAAGGATGTATAATATATGTGGATACATTACGCCTAATGAAAAGGCCGAGGTTATTATCGCCGGAAGTCGGGTTTAATCAAAGTCGAAGTTTATATTCCAAGGTATGGGCCAGCGTTTGTTTGTTGTTTATGAAATAATCGAAATATAAATGTCTGGGCCAGTGTGGGTTAAGTGGTTATGCCGAAAGGAGAACAGGAGTTAACATTACAGTGTTTTGACTTTCGAATGTATTCAGTTAAAATTGAATAGAGGGTTCAATTATACAGTGCGAGATGCTATGGGGCCGGAAGATATTATATGAGCGTTTCTTGTAAACACGAAACCAAAGGTTAAATTGTTGATGGTTCATGATAAAGATTGTGAGTATTGATATATTCGTGTTGTTAAAAAGGTTTTATAAAAACACCGAGAGTTATTTTATGTTTGATTAAAAGGCAGTTGTACATACAGCAGTTATATAACTGCAATGAACAGGGAACTGAATAAAAGAGAAAATGAAAAAAAAGAGTGGAGTGGGATGAATGTGTATGGAAAAGGAAAAAGAAGAGGAGAGCGTGCAGAAATGAAAGTTCGGTGAACAGGAATATGTATAGGAATGAATTGGACAGGTGAATAAGCAAAGAAAACGGGAAAATATGCAAAAGACAGTGAACAAAGTATGCAGGACAGCTGCATGACTGCTACAGAAAGGACAAAACCAGCAAGCCAAGGGTTGAGTGAAGTTTATATACTGTAACTGAAAATGTAAATGTTTTATTTGTTTTATATTGTTTGTGATGTAAAGGCAAGTATCCTAAGGAAAAGAAAAATCCCACTATAACATGGAAATTTGTACATATTGTTATTATTTTAAAATAAGTTGGACAAAGGAATGAGAAGACTGAAACCAAATAGTCATGGCTGTTCACTCCAAATTCCTTGTGGAATACAAACAGTCATGTAATGAACTCTATATATAATATCAACTTGATATGCATAAAAAAAAAAAAAAGAGTAAGGATAGAGAATGAAAAGCATAGAAGATTGAGGCAGAGAAGATTAGGAAGAGAGGAGCAGAAAGAGGTGCTACAGAACAGAGCTGATATCTGAGGTAAATCAGCAAACATTTCTTGTGATAAATTGAGGAAGTTGGAGCTTCCCTATCAAGTTGAAGCTTGATAGTTGTTAGTTGTAGCTGACTGAGGTTGGAGCCTCCTGTAGGTTGGAGCCTGCAGAAAATTGAAGGGAGTTGGAGCTTCCTTGCAAGTTGTAGCTTGCAGAATTGAGGTTGGAGCCTCCTGTGGGTTGGTGCCTGCAGAAAAACAGTGGTGAGAGGGAGTTGGAGCTTGCCTTTGCATCACAACAATAATAAAATGTGGTTTTCTCCCTTTATGGGTTTCCACTTATATCTGCTGTCTCTATCTATGTTTCCTGTGTACTGAGATGATTTACCAAATCTGGATAATGTTTGCTGCTCTCATAATAAGTTTGATGACACATTAATTTAATACTTGCTGCAACATATTAAGACTGTTCATGTACTAAGGTTGATTATAAAAATAAGTTGTAAATAAGCTAATGAAAAATTTAAAAAGCTCATGTATGTGTTAAACTGATTCACCCCCCCCCCCCCCCTCTCAGTTTAACTAAGAATTCAACAATTGGTATCAGATTCGGTTCCTTTGTACTAGTTTAGCAACTGAAAGGAGATACTAGGTTCTCAAGATGGCTAGTAAAAAAGGATGCTCAACCAATAAAGCTCCTTTCTTTACGGGTGCAAATTATGCTTTCTGGAAAATCAGAATGAGGACATACATAATGTCTCTAGGAATAGAAGTTTGGGTTGCTGTGGAATTAGGATATGCCCCAAAGGCAACTGACATAGAGAAAGAAACCAAACAAGATTTTTAGCTAACGCAAAACCCATGAATGCCATCTTAAATGGATTGTGTGAAGCAGAGTTTATCAAAGTAATGCACAAAGACACTGCCAAAGAAATGTGGGATACTCTGGAGAACATCCATGAAGGAGACAAGAAGGTTAAGACTGCCAAACTTCAAGTCTATAGAGCCCAGTTTAAGAACTTAAAAATGAATGATGATGAAGACATTGCTAGCTTCTTTCTAAGGGTTACAGAAATAGTAAATAACATGTAGGCTCTAGGTGAAACCATTAAAGAAGTTGTAATTGTACAAAAGATTCTAAGATCTCTTCCACCCAGATTTAATCCCAAGGTGTCTACAATAGAAGAAACAGCTGATTGGGAGACCTTGACCATGAACCAGCGACTTGGAAATCTAACAGCATATGAAATGAGGCTCCCACAAAAGAAGCCAAGTACGAGGGAGGCAGCCTTTAAAACAGAAAAGAAGAAAGAAGAAGAGGAAGACATATGCTCTTGCTCGGATGAAGAAGAAGCAAAATTCGTCAAGAAACTGGATAGAGGCTCAGGTAAATACAAAGGTAAACTTCCTTTCAAATGCTTTAACTGTGGAAGAGTTGGACACTATGCAGCTAAGTGTCCTCACAAGAAAGTAAGGAATCGGGCCCAAGAATCATAGAAAAATACATCAAAGCACTGGCAGAAAGGAAAGAAGTTCAGCAGAAAATCCTTCTATGTTCAACAAGACAGCAGTACATCTGAAGACTCAGATGAACCCTCAAGTGAAGAAGGAACCTCTGAATTTTTGTTGATGGCCATAGAAGAACTTGAAGGACTCCTGTTAGAAGATGAAGAAGAAGAAGGTGAAGTCGACCTTGAGGGGGAGCTAAGAAGTGCTCTGGAGGAGATTGACAGACTCAAACTGAAGTGCAGAAAACAAAAAGACATTCTCCTCAAGTATGTGAGAGAAGAGAAGAATTCGGAAGCCCTCATGCAGCTGAAGGTAGAGCTTGAAGAAGCCAAGAAAATAGAAGACATGTTACTTCAACAAATCAAGGATAAAACTCGAGAACAAGAGAGGCTAGAAGAAGAAGTTGTATGTCTGAGGAAGAAATTAGAAAATGCTCAGAGGAAAGTGTCTACAAATCCCTCTCAAACAACAAGCTCTAGTAAGTTGAACGAAATTCTGGATGCTCAAGGATCTCCTATGATAAAAACAAGAATAGGCTATGAAGAAGAATCAAGTAAAAGCAAAGAAAAGGAAAACAGAGAGATTATTTTTGTAAAAGCAAAGAAGAATGATGAAGCAGCTCAGACAATTCCTACAAAAGAAAAAACATGTAATAAGGAAGACAGAGATCAGCAGAAACCTCTAGTAACAAAGAAGGCAATAAATACTAAGACAACAGAAAAAGGATTATATGCCCCTGAGTATGTCAAATTTGAAAGCCATCAAAGGAGATTCTTCCCTCCTATGAAGAATGTCACTTGTTATGTCTGCCACAAGCAGGGACACATTGCTGCATATTGTCATGCAAGGAGGAGTAATTCAAACCAGCAAAAGATGCAAACAGTGAAGAGACTGTCTCAAACAAACAAATGGAGAATACAACCTTACATCAGAAGAAGCAGTTCATCATCTCACAAAAGATACCAAACAAAAGGATGCTTCCAGTGGGTAAAGAAGGTGAATAAATGTGACTTGGCTCTAACTACTCAAGACTTGAAAAGCCAGTGGTATTTGGACAGTAGCTGCTCAAAACACATGACTGAAGACAGAAGTAAGTTTATTACTCTTGATGAAAAGAAATCTAGCAATGTTACTTTTGGCAATGATAAATCAAGAAAAATAAAAGGAAAAGGCTCAGTCAATCTAGATAATGGCAGACGAAAGGCCCAAGATGTACTATTTGTAGATGGGCTGAAAGCTAATTTGCTGAGTGTCAGTCAAATGTGTGATAAACGCTGTGAAGCTCTTTTTAGAGCACAAGATTGTGAAGTCAGATCAAGCACCACGGGTAAGACTCTGCTCAAAGGAGTTCGAACAGAGAGTAATGTTTACATTGTGAAAGAGGAAGATGAAGAATGTCATCTTAGCAAACTTGAGGAGTCATGGTTATGGCATAAAAGGTTGGAATATCTCAGCTTCGATCACATCATCAGACTAAACAGGAAGAAAGTTGTCAGAGACATGCATAAAAAAGCCTTCTAATACCATATGCAAATCTTGTCAATTGGGAAAACAGACCCGCACATCATTTAAGGCCAAAGATGAGTTATCAACTAGAAGACCACTCCAGCTTGTGCACATGGACCTGTGTGGACCTGAAAGAACTAAAACTCCAAGTGGAGAATCCTACTTCATGCTAATAATTGATGACTTCTCCAGAATGACATGGGTGGCATTCCTCAAGAATAAATCGGAAGCTCTAGAAAAATTTAAGATATTCAAAGCATTAGCAGAAAATCAAACAGGATGCAAACTAAAATGCATCAGATCAGATAGAGGAGGTGAATTCACAGATTATGACTTTGCTGACCTATGCAATGAACATGGAATAAAGCAACAATTTACTATTGCAGGGACACCTCAGCAGAATGGAGTAGCAGAGAGACAAAACAGATTTGTACAGCAAATGGCCAAAGCCATGATGCAAGAGAGTAATATTCCTCAAACCTTCTGGGCAGAAGCAGTACACATAGCCGTGCATATCCTTAACAAAGCTCACTTAAGGCCAAGCAGTGACAAGACTCCCTATGAACTATGGCATGGAAAGCCAACTTCAATCAAGCATTTTAGAATTTTTGGAAGCAAGTGTTACATAAAGAACAATGATGAAAATCTTGGGAAATTTGATGCAAGAGCAGATGAAGGGATATTTCTAGGATATGCTTCCAAAAGTAAAGGGTACAGGGGCTGCAACAAGACTCTTCGAAAATTGGTAGAAATTATTGATGTGAGATTTGATGAAGAACTTCCAAACAATACGAGAGATACAAACTGCTGCAGTCCATCAGACAATCATGAAGAAAAAAACCAAAATGATGATGAAACAAGCAAGACAACAGAAGATGCAGAGCTGAGCTCGAAAGCCCCCTCAAGATACACTCAGAAGAATCATCCTGAAGATCAGATCATAGGAGACAAGAAAGTAGGGGTCCAGACAAGAAGGCAGCTAACTGAACAGACAGAAGAGGTATACATAGCCATGTTATCACAGATAGAGCCAAAGAAATTTGAAGAGGCCAGCAAGGACAAGTCTTGGGTGAATGCAATGAATGAAGAATTAGACCAAATTGAGAAAAACAATACCTGGGAACTAGTTCCTAGCTAAGTCACCAGGTTCGTGTTCGTGTTCGAGTTCGGCGACGTTGAAATTCGAATAAAGTTCGGCACCGAAAATTTTTCTGATAAAGTTCGGCATAAAATTCGACATATAGAAATTTGAAAAATATATATATATATATATATATATATATATATAACAATTTTAAACATGTTGAAAGATAAATATGATGCACATAAATAAGATGATAGGATTATTGTTCAAACATTTACATCATTTCAATTTTCCACATATAAACCATCCATTTCCTCGAGTACAACAAATTCAGTGGAAAGTTCCCATAATGCTCTGATTAGCCTCGAAAGCAAATCCTCTCTGTCCCATTTCATATAGAACACGTGACACTTGAAGTACCATTTTATGTTTGTAGAGACCATTTGATATGCAGGAGGAGTCATTTCTTCAACATGTCTCCTAGAACATCTTTGACTTTACAGAAATTATTTTCATTGCATAACAAGTCAACGAGGGTCTTGTAAGTGACGACAATCAACAAAACCCCACCAGAAATCATCATCTCATTCACAAGCTCGGTCGCTTTGTTTGACCACATTATAAGTAAACACGTTAGGTTTGCAACTGTACATGTAATCTAGAGCTTGAAGGGCTTCAGGAAGCTTCCCATGTTTACAGAGGGAACTGATGTGAGTCGTGTAGGTAAAGACATCAGGCCCATTTCCTATATGAAAGTGGTGTAAATTGGAAACTCGAAACCAATCCATGCATACAGCACAGAGATAAGATACAATGATAGGGCCTTACCATCACTGATGGCAACAACCATGTCACTGTCCATAAGGAATGAGAAGACAGAAACCAAAGAGTCATGGTTGTTCACTCCAAATTCCTTGTGGAATACAAACAGTCATGTAATGAACTCTATATATAATATCAACTTGATATGCATAAAAAAAAAAAAGAGAGGGTAAGGATAGAGAATGAAAAGTATAGAAGATTGAGGCAGAGAAGATTAGGAAGAGAGAAGCAGAAAGAGGTGCTACAGAACAGAGCCGATATCTGAGGTAAATCAGCAAACATTTCTTGTGATAAATTGAGGAAGTTGGAGCTTCCCTATCAAGTTGAAGCTTGATAGCTGTCAGTTGTAGCTAACTGAGGTTGGAGCCTCCTGTAGGTTGGTGCCTGCAAAAAATTGAAGGGAGTTGGAGCTTCCTTGCAAGTTGTAGCTTGCAGAATTGAGGTTGGAGCCTCCTGTGGGTTGGTGCCTGCAGAAAAACAGTGGTGGGAGGGAGTTGGAGCTTGTCTTTGCATCACAACAATAATAAAATGTGGTTTTCTCCCTTTATGGGTTTCCACTTATATCTGTTGTCTCTATCTGTGTTGCCTGTGTACTGAGATGATTTACCAAATCTGCATAATGTTTGCTGCTCTCATAATAAGTTTGATGACACATTAATTTAATACTTGCTGCAACATATTAAGACTGTTCATGTACTAAGGTTGATTATAAAAATAAGCTGTAAATAAGCTGATGAAAATTAAAAAAAATTAAAAAAAAAAAAACTCATGTATGTGTTAAACTGATTCACCCCCCCCCCTCTCAGTTTAACTAAGAATCCAACATCCCTTACAACTTTGTCCTGCCAACAACAACACAGCTACTTGACCTGCAACTTAGACTTCCCAGCGACTGCTACTCGGCCTGCAACTTAGACTTCCCAGCTACGACTACTCAACCTGCAACTTCAGCCCAGCTTCTTCATCCCTGCAACTT